>JAQZBX010040209.1:0-22752 GCA_029593785.1 Cabassous unicinctus | reverse complement strand
ATATTTCTGGTAGGCTTTTTCTAAATCCTTATTTAAAAAAATATTGGAGCTGATGGAGCTCAAGTGCTTTTGAGTACCTGCTTCCCATGTTTGAGGTCCTGGGTTTGATCCCCAGTACCTCCTAAAAACAAAACAAACAAACAAATGAAAAACCAAGTCTCATTGGGGAGTGGATGTAGCTTAGTGGTTTGAGCACCTGCTTCCCATGCTCAAGGTCCTGCGGTCAATTCCTGGTACCTCCTTAAAAAAAAAAATGTTGGTGTATGATTTTAAAATATGTGCTCCAAGTCTTTGACCCTTTTCTTTGAATGTGGGCTGGACTTAGTGACTTGCTTCTAATAAAGATGGCATACTATGAAATTGATGGTGTGTAGTTTCCAAGTCTAGTTCATAAAAGGCATTACTGCTACCACCCTACTATCTTGGATCACTCACTCTGGGGGAAAGACAACCACATTGTCGTGAGAACCCTCAAGCAACCCCACGTAGATGTCCCACCTGGTGAGAAACTAGTGCTCTTATGACATTTCTCAGTCTTATATCTTTAATTCATTTATCATGTTGGTTAAAGGACATGGATTTGAGAATCTGGCAGACATGCATTTGAATCTTGTATCTGGTATTTTGTAGCTAAGCAATTTGATGTGTGCATTATTTATAATGTTTTTGACTCTCAGTATTCCAAGTCCCAAGGCAAAATAATTCTAGTGCCAAGAGGATTTATTATGCACAAAACAAGAAGTCCAGAGTTAAGATGGTTGGTTAATTCAGTGGCTTAGCGATCCAGCTTTTTTCTGTTGTTTCCCATCTTCCTTCTTCTGTAGACCCTCCTCAATGGCAAGTATGCTCTAGGTAATCAGAATATGCTAGTAAAACACACAGACATAAAACCCCTGCTCTTGTGGGGCTTGCACTGTTATGTGGGGAGAGCTATAAGCAATGAATGCAATAATATAGGATATGAATATAATAAAAAGGAAATTATATAGTAGGCCCAAAGATGATGATTTCTATAGGAAAATAATAAAGTGAGAGGGATTGGGAGTCCAGGGGTGGATGGCTTGAGGGCTTTTCTTTTGGCTCTTTTGAAAAGCAAGAAAATGTTTCCAGAAGCACTGCGGCAAAATACCTTGCAGTTCTTTTGGAGATTTGTGTCTCAAGCTGCCTTCTAAACTATTCACTAGAAGAAAAGAAAGATTGTGATGGAATGAGACTGAGAAAGATTCAGTCCCTGGAGCTAGAAAAGAACCAAGCTCTCTACATATTCTCTGACTTGAAAAAAACCTGATGGCCTTTGGCAGGGAATTAGATTATGGGGCATGGTATTTAACCCAAAGTATGCACCATAGCAAATTACTTAAAAGTTATCAGCATCACAAGCTCATTTTTGTTAACTGTTTTTCTTGAGAATTGTTTAGAACTTCTACCTTAGTGATCCTAGAGTTTACAATGCATCAAATTTTTAAAAGATTCAGGATAAGCAGTACCTTCATTTCCTAGGGCTACTGTAACAAAATACCATAAACTGGAGGGTTAAAACAATGGAAATTTATTGTCTCACAAATTCTGGATGCTAGAACTGAAATCTGTGGTGAAGAATCCTTCCTTGCCTCTTCCTAGCTTCTGACGAGTTGCCTTGGGCTTCAATCTCTGTTTTGGTTGTGTCACATGGCCTTCTCCTCCTGTATCCTGAGTCCAATTCTCCCCTCTTAATAAGGACACTAGTCAGATTGGATAAGGACCTACCTTAATCCAGTTTAGTTGCATTTTACTTCTTACATCTTCAAAAACCCTATTTCCAAATAGGTCACATTCACAAGACTTGAACATGTCCGTTGGCAGACAAAACCCAACCCATCATATGCACAATTTTACTCATATTTAGGCTTAAAAATAGGTTGGATGAAGTAAAGAAATTCTATAAAGATTTGTCTTATCAGTGGCCACTGGAGTCTCCGAGGGCAAGGAGAGGGGAAAAACAGGTATAATATGGGGGCATTTTCAGGACTTGGGAATCATCCTGAATGACATTGCAATGACAGAGATAGGCCATTTTATGGCTTCCCATAAGCTACAGAATTGTGTGGGAGAGAGTGTAAACTGTAATCCATGCTCAGTGGCAATGCCCTAAAATGCATTTATCAATTGCAATGAATGTACCACACTAATGAAGGATGTTGCTTATGTGGGAAAACGTGGGAAGTATGGGGAGCGGGGCATATGGGAATCCTTATATTTTTATGTAACATTTATGTAATCTAAGTATCTTTAAAAAAATAAATATATTTTTTAAAAAAAGATTTGCATTATATAAATCATGAACTTTGATTAGAAGCCTAAATGCCAAGATCCTGGGAAGGTGGTTATCATTTACTGATTGCCTACTGTATACGAGTTATTATACATTTACATTTTTTCTTTTAGCCTTACAGCAATCCTTTGAGGTAAATATTATTTTTCTTATTTTATGAGGAACCTCAACTCATAGAATCAACATACGTAGCAAATGGGAAAGAGGGCTTTTTCCCCAAGTTTTGTGACTGTAAGATTTTTACCTGATATGCCATGCTGCCCTCTACACAGATTTATTCCATAAATGATGTTTTATTAAATATATCTATTTAAGTATTTACTTGTTTTCTTTTTGTTATATACAGTATTTTTTTTATCTTTTCCTGTAATGCCCTGATTTACTTATATTTTGATTCTTTAAGAAACAGAATAAGCTGTCAACACAGAAAGAAGAGAACCTCATTTTCCTATTTTGGCTTGACTTGATACCACTGTCCATGAAAATTCCCTTTCCCATAAAACACTTCAGTAGAAATAATTCAACTGTTTATTTCACCTGAGGAGCCAGGCAGGGTCAATGAGATAATTCTCCTTTTTCAATTCATTCTTTAAACCTATTTTAGATTCTTCCTCTGAACACTTGCTGGGAAAACATTTTGTCTTGCTCAAGATTCAATTTCTTTCTGACTTTCAAGGTGTGATTCTTTTTTTGTGTGTTGGGCATGGTATTTTTTGGAATATTTTAGAGAGTCAAAAGTTTTAAACATAGGAAACCAAAATAACTGTTTCCTCCAGGAAGTTATAATCTATCCTTTATATTCAATAAACAGTTCAAATGTTTTTCTGCCTCAGTGAATCCTTTTTCTTTGCAAAAGACCAAACACACAGCTCTGCTTTATCTAATTCATTTATATTTGAATTGAACAGGTACAATTTATTTCATCTAATAAGTTTTAGAATCTACTAAGTTTTCCTAAAGATGGTTTCTTCTTACCTGAGAAACTATTATAAGAAATCTTAAAATGTGATATTTATGCATGAGAGCTGGAGGCTGCTAATAACTTATATTCAAGAATAATGGGTCAAAGAAGAGATTTAGAAACCTTTATAGAAAGACCATGTAGAAACCCAGGAAATACTATCCTTGATTTGGAACTACAAAAAGGGGTGTCCTCCCTGTATCCAGAAAACTACAAAACATTGTTTAAAAAAAAAAAAAAGAAAACTTAAGTACATGGAAGGACATTCCGTGTTCATGGATTGTTAGACTAAATATCATTAAGATGTCAATTCTACCCAAACTGATTTACAGATTCAATGTAATCCCAATAAAAATCCCAACAGCCTTTTTTGCAGAAATGGAAAAGCCAATAATCAAATTTATTTAAAAGGGTAAGGGACCCAGATAGCCAAAAAATATCTTAAAAAAGAATGAAGTTGGAGAACTCTGACTTCCTGATGTTAAAGCATGTAACTTAGCCACAGTGGTAAAAATAGCATGGTACTGGCATAAGGAAAGAAGTATTGACCAATGGAACCAAATTGAGGACTCTGAAATAGACCCTCACATCTTCAGTCAAGTGTTTTTGACAAGGCTGTTGAGCCCACCCAGCATGACCAGAACATTCTCTTCAACAAATGGTGCTGGGAGAACTGGATATCCGTGTCCAAAAGAGAGAAAGAGGACCCCTATCTCACACTTTATACAAAAATTAACTCAAAATGGATCAAGAACCTAAATATAAAAGAAACAACCATGAAACTCCTAGAAGAAAATGTAGGAAAACATCTTCAAGATCTTGTGGTAGGTGATAATTTCTTAAACCTTACACCCAAAGCATGAGCAAAAAAAGAGAAAATAGATAAATGGGATCTCCTCAAAATTAAACACTTTTGCACTCAAAAAACTTTGTCAAAAGGGTGAAAAGGCAACCAAATCAATGGGAGAACATATTTGGCCATCACTTATGCGATAAGGGTTTAATGTCCATGATATAAAAAGTGATACTACAACTCAACAATAAAGAGACAAACTACCCGATTAAAAAATGGGTGAGACTTGAAAAGACAGTTGTCCAAAAAAGAAATACAAATGGTGAAGAAACACATGAAAAAAATCTTCAACATCACTAGCGATTAAGGAAATACAAATCAAAATTACAATGAGATATCATTTCACACCTATTACACTGGCCACTATTAAAAAGTCAGAAAACTGTAAATGTTGGAGAGGATGTGGAGAGATAGGAATGCTTATTCACTGTTGGTGGGAATGTAGAATGGGTACAGCCACTGTGGAGGACTGTTTGCAGTTTCTAAAGAAGTTGAATATAGACTTGCCATGGGACCCAACAATACCATTACTGGTATGTACCCAGAAGAACTGAAAGCAGTAATACGAATAGACATCTGCACACTGATGTCCATAGCAGCATTATTCATGATAGCCGAAAGTTGCAAACAACCCAGATGTCCATCAACTGATGAATGAAAGAACAAATTGTGGTGTATACACCCGATGGAATATTATGCAATAGTAAGAAGAAATGAAGTCGTCAAGCATATGACAACATGGAAGAACCTGGAAGACATTATGTTGAGTGAAGCAAGCCAAAAACAAAAGGACAAATACTGTATTATTACGCTATCATGAACTAAATATATTATGTAAACTCATGGAATTAATAATTAGAATATAGTTCACCAGAAAATAGAATGAGTGTAGAGAATGTAAAGCTGATGGTTTATCTGTGGAGAATGGTTAAAAGGTTGTTTGTAAATCTTTGGAAATGAATGGAAATGTTGAGAGCATATCATGCTGTTTGTGACTAGCAGTACTATTATATGGGTATGACAGTGGTTGAAAGGGAAAGTCTAAGGACAGTTATATTACTAGGAAGAAAACTAAAAAATGGAGCAGTATAAAATAATGAAACCTCATGGAAAATATATGAATATGGGTGATATTGCAAATGTAAGACTTTTTACAAAATATAAGTCCAAGTAAACTAGAGAGAAGGAAACAGAATAGCAGCTATGTATGGCAGGGGAAGCATAGAGAGATTGAGAGGTGATGAGTTTTGTTTGTTTGTTCGGTTGGTTTTTCTCTTTTAGTATTGCTGTTATTGATGCTGGAATAATGAAGATGCCCTTGGAATGACTGGAGTGATGAATGCACGAATATGTGATTGTACTGAATGCCATTGATTGTACACTTTGGATGGATTTATGCTTTATTATTTTGTGTCAATAAAATTGATTTGATTAAAAAAAAAGTGGTGCCCTCTTTAATATTCTAATATAAATGTAAATTCAGCATTTTTTACAATGCAAAGTCACTTTTAGACCAGAATTTTTTTTAAAACGAAGCTCTGGTATATTCTATTATATAGATCCTGCTCTTCTCTTTTTATTCTCAAACAATGATTGGGGCAAGAGGAAAAGAGAACGTGATGGGAGTAGATGTCTGTCCAGGTTTGAATATCTTTTTACATAAACCTGCTTCTGAGCCACAATTCTAAAGAAGCCTAAAGGCCTGTAGATGCTTGATTTTATCTTTTGTTGCTTCACAATACTTATCCAAGCAATGCAATTACAGTGAGAAAATGGAACAAGTCAGCTTAGACATAGTATCTGTTTCTTATTCCAAATACTTTAAAGTTTCAAGTGAATATAGTTCCAAAAAAAATGAAATTCTAATATTTCTTCACTTACCCAGTGTGCTACTTTTTCCCTCAATTTTTAATATAATTAATATATAGTTAATTATATTAATTGTACATTGATATAATATACAATTAATATATACAATTAATATAATATAATAATATGTTTTAAATAATATACAATTTGAAATCTGTATTGTATTTTGCCATGACGTTTAGTGCAAATACAAAGATTTTGGAAAACTTTACTCAGGAAACAATTGGGAATTTTAATTTGCTACTAGGTCATACATACACAATGACAAACAGAAACAACAATCTAAATTTTTAAGTAATCATTGTGACCTGTGTTGTTGCCAGAAATTTTTGTAACAGTTATATGTCCTTCTTTGGTGTTTACAAATAGGTCTTATTTCTGTTTTTTTAAAGAGCAATTGTGTTCATTTTCTATCAGTAGAAGCAGCAATTATTGCTCTATGTTTAGAGTGACTAAATGAAGAAAGTCTGTGCAAATATAATCAAATAACAGAAAAACAGCCTCTCCGCCATTTTTATTTTATGGCATATTCTCCCTCTAATGATATATGACTATAAAATTTTTTTAAAGAAAAGTTAATTTTACCAGTGCAGTTAATTTATTGTATAGTTCTGATTCAGCAGCTTAAGTATGAAATGATTTTATTTTTTTCCAATGCCTCCCTTCCCTAACTCATGTGTGTCAAATTCCCCTTTCCAATTCCTTAATACAAAAATGCATAGATTCTGTACCAACCTTAGCAGTTAAAATTTAATCTTATGTCTGCTTCAAATATGTTCTTCTCTTGTTTACTCTTCCCTGGTACTCTGTGGTCTCCTTCTGATGTGACAGTCCCAAAATTTATTCTTTCTTCTCACGTGCTTCAACAAGAATAATATCTCTTTCATTCTTTTTTTCTTTCTTTCTTTTTTTAAGGAGGTAACAGCGATTGAACCCTGGGATCTGATATATGCAAAGCAGGTGCTCAACCACTAAGCTACATCCCCTCTGATCCTTTCTTAATAAATCTATCATTATTTCAATAAGTGAGAGTTGACTTGTGCCACTGATTGCAAAAATTAAACCACTGTGAGTAGTCTATGGCTGCTCAACTTCCATGAATGCAGTTTTGTGCTCCAGAAAAAACAAACAAACAAAACAACAACAACAAAAAACCCCACATCACTTCCAGTGAAATGTGTTGCTGTTTCTTTAAAGGAAAATCGAACACGCTACTGGTGGAACTTAATGGAGCAAATGGAACATAAGGTCATTCTAGAATAACAAATGTGTAGGACAAATAGAATGCCAATAAATATCAGGAAGATTGTAGATTCTCTTGCTGTGACGTTAATTAGTGTCTTTAATGGATACAATCTCACTGTTGAGAAACTTCAATTAAGAGTAAAATTCATATAATGATGAATTCCTGGTTACATTTGCAATGGACCACAAGACTTTTAAAGAGAGCCTGATAAACATGTTTGTTTGCGTATCCCTTTTCGTTTTTCTTAAAGAATAACAATTTATGCCTCCAGGTAGTTTTATACAATAAAACAGAATAGTACCAAGCAATCAAATGAAAACCAATGAACATTCGGCTAAAGAGATTTGCGGAAATAGAAGAGCTTACAATACAATTATGCAATACTACCTCCTGAGATGTTTTAGAGGCAGAAAAAAAAAAGTCCTTGAATTGCTTCACAAATTTGCCTATGTAACTTGTTTGACAAAAATCACATTTATCTTATAGGCATATCTAAAATATTTCTCTGCACCGAGAAAGTTTCATGTTGAAGCCATGAGAAACCATGGGTTAGAGGCTGTGCCTGCCCTCCAACAGCTGTGTGTTTGGTTTGTGATTTGACTGGCTGCCCAGGATAACTTAAACTTAGCACATGAATTCTAGATCCCTTGCACAAAAAAGGATACTTCTGAGAATGCAGGTTGAGCAGAATGATGAAGAAATCAAACCAATTATCCAGAGAAAGAGGAGAAAAATGATGGACTGGCACCTGACCAGCCCTCTTGGACCATGAGATAACACTGAGCACTGAGGATAACAGCAGAAAGATGAAAGAAGAACCTGTGACATTATGGATTTGAGGAGCTGTTACATCATCCCTGGGCCAGCTAATGCTGGATTTCTTTTACATGAGAGAATATCTTTTTGGCTATTGTTTTGGGTCTTTTCTGTTGTATACAACTCAACATAGTTCAAATTGATGCATAAATTTTTATTTAGAACTTATCATATTCATGGTCCTTAGAACATAGTAATATGCAAGATAGTCAGCTTGTGTTCTCATAAAATTTTACATGTAATGGGAAAAGAAGTCAAATGAGTAATAGCAATAGACAGTGAAAGTGTTAGGAAAAAGGATTTCCCTTAGAATTCTGCATACATTTGAGAAGGAGGAGGGAGGGCAAGGGGATGGATTATGTATTACTGAGTTTAAGAACCAGGAGAAAACAGCCTTAATAATTAATACTTGATGCTGATCTTCACATAGGACAGCAATATTTCTGGCTTACCAAACGTGAGAAAAGCATTTTGTTTTTCTATCTCCTGTGATGAATTTGCATTGCTCCATCCATCTCCATGCTCTTTTCGCAGGACATTTTTCTATCTGTAGTTTGCATTTGAGATGACACATCATCATGGCTCAGAGTATGAATCGTTGCCCTTAGAAACTGGGCTAAACAAAACCACCGAGTTATTCCATTACAGACCAGAGCAGAGTGACATGCCTTCCTAGTGGGGTTCCTTTTAAGATGCTCTGAACTAATTTTCCAAGAATATATGGATCACTGTGCGCCTCAAATATGAGACTGTTTCCCTGCACAACTGCACTGTTTAGCTTAGTGCCGGCAGTGCTTCAAAAACTGTTTCACCGAGGCACGGTGACTCCTTGCCCAAGTGGAAGTGACTAAAGAATCGCTCTTTGTGCATAGTCAGTGTGGAATAACTAACTTCAGCTGAGAGATTTTCAAAGATAAAACACTAATTCAGTATATCCTGAAGTGGAATCTGGTGATGTGTTACAAACGATGGTGATAAAAATATGTGTGGCTTAATTAGACAAATTGATGGATGTAATGTGAAAATGTAATGTGTAAAGCCTGTGTATTATTATTATTATATTTTATTATTATTATTCATCAGCAGGCACTTTGTGGAAAATATTTGAATCTCTCGTGTGTTAAAGAAGCAATAGGGTCAATGTGAACTTCATTTGCTCTAGTGCACACAACCAGCATTAACAGATATACATTTGCAATGAGTTTTGATGAGAAGGAGCACTTACTCTGAACCCCAGTTAAGCAAATAGGTGGTATCCATTCTTCTACTTAATAGACCTGTATAATAATTTTTAAAAATGTACTCAGTTATTATTATTGCACTTTGGATGTTGTCAATAAAAAGTTGTGCCTTTTATTTTCAGTTTTATGTAGTATGCATGTTACCACATTGAAATTAAATAAAAACATTTGTGGGGAAAAAAGTGTTTCAAGGAAGGGCAAGTATGCTTCCTGCAAAATCCCTTGAAGAAAGTATGCTGCTGGGAAAAAAAATGGTGTTGAGGTAAGAAGTCTTTTCAGAACAAGTGCTATAGGCACAAACTTATTCTAGGAATAAAAATTCTATTTGGTTGAGCTGTCTGGGGAGTTGGCATGCCCCTGTGCCAGAAGAATGGAAAGTGCTTGAATGGCACCATTTCTAAATGAGCCATCGGATGTTTTAGTTCGTACATCTAATTCATTGTTTTATCCTTGCCCTTTACTCATAACATTTATAGAGGAAACACTTTCTCTGCGAGGTTGAAATGAAAAGGGGACACGAAGGCTATTTTAAGTGTGAGTTAGTCTGAGGAACTCAGCACAGGAGAGAGGGAGCATGAAGTGTGTCATGAGCTGTGCATACCATTAGCTGAGATACTGAGGCGGAGGGTGATGATGATTTCCTGCTTGCAGTTTTAATTTTACATTTGATGACAATGGAAACAATCAGGTGATGGATTGTGGTTCAGCATAAAAGATAGAATTACTGGTCTTCACCATCAATGGCTGTCAATCAAAGCCTAGACATTGGGTGATCTGCATGAATAATTTAAAACTGATTTAACTGTGCAGAAGTCAAGTTAGCCTCACAATAAGATACACTGTCAATTGCCAGCAATTTACTATGTTTTTTAAAACCACGGACAGCAATTTACACAAAAGATTAGGCCAGCTTTTCTACGAGTGTGACATTTTCTTGATTTGAGATGTCAATCTGGAAAGCTGTAGAGTGGCAGCTGGAATTTGGAATGAGGTTAGAAAGTTTAGAGGACAGTTTTTACCTAGGAATGTGTATATGTCTGCTCTGAGAAACCCCCCCTGCTGGGACTAAACATGTAGATGCAAATGAGGATGTCAGAAGAGGAATGCATCTTCCCTCAGGACCATTAAGCACCTTTGCACTGCTCTGTGTTTGTGCTTTTATTTCTTAGGACCGGTGCTATTAAGAAGAAAACATAGTGAATACATTAGATTTAATCCTAAACCATCCCGGTTAAAAAATCACTTTAATCCTACACCAAAATGCTTATTTTTGAGGTGCTTTTCAAAAGAACATGATATGAGCAAAATAGAAAAATCACCCTTGGACACCGCAGTAATAATCATTGCCGGCAACATCCAAGAATGAATGCTAAAATTAATGGGCAGAGCTTTAAGGAGAAACAGGATATTTGCACAGCCCCCAAAGGTTTATTAATTGTTGTGTTGGTTTTAACATATGTCCACAAATTCTTTGATATGTCCCCCTCCAGGAGGGGAAACGTAAGTGTGTCCTGGACTTAGTAAATTGCTTCCAGAGAACAGAGCATAGAAAGTGAAAAACAGTAACTTTGCAGTGGAGAAAACTGGCAGATGCCATGTCAACCAAGTGATTAAGATAGCATTTCCAAGAATCAGCCATGTTGGTATCACCTACTCCGTGTTAGGACGTGAAGAGAAGGACACCTCACCTCTGTGATATCATTCCCCACAATTCATAATCCCAACCTAAATATGAGAAAACACCAGAAAAAAGACAAATGAGAGACATTCTACAAAATACCTGCCTGGTAGTCTTCAAAAGTCTCTATGCCATGACCATTAAAAAAAACAACAACAATAAGGAAAGACCAAGAAACTGCCACAGATTGTAGATGTGATGACTAAATGCAACTTGGTATCCTGGGTTGGAAACTAGAGCAACAACAAAAAAGGATATTAATGGAAAACCCAGTGAAATAGAAATAAGGTCCCTAGTTTAGTTCATAGAATTTTAACAATGTTAATTTTTTTTTTCACTTTTCGTGAATGTACCATGGTTATAAAGATGTTGGGTCAAGAGTATATGGGAATTCTCTGTCTTATCTTTGCAACTTTCCTATGCATTTAGAATGATTTCAACAATATAAAAAATAATTTGAGAAAGTGGTTAAATAGAGAATTGCAATAAATATCTAGCAATACTTTTTATTGAATAGGTTATTTCTGTTTCATTTTTTTTTCCTTTATTAGAGAAGTTGTGGGTTTACAGAAGAATTGTGCGTAAAATACAGGATTCCTACCACCAACACCTTACATTGGTGTGGAGCATTTGTTATAATTGATCATAGCCCCCCTTTTAAAATTGTACTGTTAAAGTCCATGGTTTAACTTAGGGTTCACTTTTTGTGTGGTATAGTTCAATGGATGTTTTTTAAAATTTATTCTGTTGCCATATAACAATCTAGCATTTCCCCCTTTAATCATATTCACATATATATTTCAGTGCTGTTAATTGCCTTCCCATTGTTGTGCTACCCTCACCACCATCCGTTACCAAAACATTTCCATCATTCCAAATAAGAGCCCTGTACATTTTAAACCTTAATTTCCCATTCCCCATCTCCACCTGTCCCCTGGTAACCAATATTCTATGCATTTGAATTTTAGCACCTGTAGGAAGTAAGAAGTAGAGTTACATACCAAATAATACAATACAATAATACTTATATTTGTAATTACCCAAATGGTTACATTTACTGCAGGTCTTATTGCTTTATGCTGCTTTGAACCACGGTTAGTGTCCTTTTGTTTCAGTCTGAAGAACACCTTTTAGCATTGCTTGTAGGGCATATCTAATTGTGGTGTACTCCCTCAGCTTTGTTTGTCTGAGAATATCTTAATCTCACCCTCATTTGTGAAAAAGAGTCTTGCCAGACATAAAATTTTCTTGGCTGGCAATTGTTTTCCTTCAGCATTTTTAAATATGTCAACCCACTGCCTTCTTGCCTCCATGGTTTCTGATGAGAAATCAGCATTCAGTCTTACTGGGATCCCCTTCTATGTAGCACATTGCTTTTCTCTGGCAGCTATCATAACTCTCTCCTGTCTTTTGCATTCTATAGTGTAATCAATATATGACAAAGCATATTTTTCTTCATGTTTATCCTGTTTGGTGTTCTCTGAGTTTCTTGGATGTGTATATTCATGTCTTTTGCTAAGTTAGGGAGGTTCTCTGTCATTATTTCTTTGACTATTCCTTCTACTCCTTTCTCTCTTTTTTTTTCTTCTGGGACTCCCATAACACATATATTGGTGCACTTGATGATGTTCCACAGCTCTCTTAGGTTATTTTTACTCTTAATGTTCTTTTTTTTCTTTCTGCTCCTCAGCCTGACTCATTTCAAAGTGTCTTGTCTCCAAGTTCACTGATTCTTCTGCCAGCATTATTCCGCTCTTGAAACCCTCCTGGGCATTTTTCATTTCAGTTATTGTTGTCTTCCAGTCCAGTAGTTGTTTGGCTACTTTTAAAATTTTCTCTCTCTTTACTTAGACTCTCATATTGTTCATTCATTGTTTTCCTGATACACTGTAATTTTTCTCTGTACTTCCCTACATCTCCTTAAGCATTTTTAAGATCATTTTTAAAAGGCTTTGTTCACTATATCCACATTCCTGTCTTCTTCATTGGTATTTTGTATATTTTTATCCTCTTCCTTTGGATGGGCCATCCCTTCCTTTTTCTTTGTTTGTCTTATACACTTGTTGTACACTGTATGTTTTAATATTTAAAATGTTAACTCTGGGATTTACTCCCTGGGATTTCTGTTTCCTGTTATTTTAACCAGTGGATTATAATATAGAGATTTTCTTGAGCTTCGGCCCTGCTATCAGGAAGGTCTGCCTAAGATGAATGCAGTGTGCAGAGTTTTCCCTGTCTTACTGGGCTTCAGTCTTGTCCTGGGCTTTTGCTTGTTAGTTGTTTTGGAGACTCCCGATTTATAGGAGTTTTGTACTCTGTTTCCCAGGGGACAAGCCTCCCTCATCCAGGTATCTGAAACTGGCAGGACTTTGTCTCAGGCTGCCCGCCTCTATAGTTTTTACACTCCTTTCATTGTCTCATGCTGCTTTTGCCTGGAGGGCAAATTCTGACAGGAGGGATCACCTCAGGAAGGACTTTCCCCATTTGGTCTTTCCCAGCCAAACTAGGGCCAGGGATCCATGAAGGGTGGCAGACAGGTTCCTATGGGCCTATGGATGGGGTTAGGAAGGGCTCCAAAAACTTTTCTTAAGGCTCCCCAAAGCTGAGCTTTCCTGGCCCGCCAAGCAAATGCAGCCCTTCAGCTTAATGTCTCCCACAGCCCTGAGGAAGCACCAGGTCTTTAATCTCCACCACCTCTGCCTGTCCAGAGAGGCCTGAAACAATGGCTGCCACCACCTTTCTCCTGGGCAGGTTGAAACAATAGCTGCCTTCAGAGCTGGGACCCAGAGATCTGAATTTGTGCATCAAAAGTCATGATCAGTGATCAGCCATACACATCCCTGTTCTTTAGGAAGAAGATTTTTATGTTCCTTTCTGTCAGCAGCTACTAGCCAGGGACTTGACCCCATGGCATGCTGCCACAAGAATGGGGCATGGGGTGCCAGTAGCTGCCATGCAGAGAGAGCAATTTACAGTTCTTTACCATAATTTATCAGTCTCTTCCTTTCACTCCTCCCTGGATGCTACACAGGGTTCTTCTGGCCTCTGGAGTTTCAAATTTTTTTTTTTTTTTTCTCAAATAGTTCCTGCCTGTTTAATAGTTGGTTTAGTGGAAAGACTGAGTCTTGGAGCTCACTACTCTGTCATCTTTCCTGGAAATAGCCCATCAATCTGTTTTTATTGTTTTTAAAGTTAGAAGCAAAATTTTCCCTTGAATTTAAAAAAAAACTACATAAGCTACCTTTTCTGTAGAAATTGCAAACTCTAAGATATTCTGAAGTTTGGCAGCTAATTGAAGCATATTTATGGTACAAAGTTTCCATAATTCAGTTTTGATGAGGTACAGAATATGGTTGAGCATTTCTTTGTACTTTAGAACAAAACTGAGCTTGTGTCTGTTTCAAATTTTATTCTCAGTGTTTATATTAGTTTATTAATGTCTTCAAAATTTCCTAGGAAATTTTGTAAACAAAAATTTTTATTGTTACTTCCTGCTTGAAATTGCATATGCCAATAGTCATAATTTAAAATACAAGTTGAATTTCTGCTCTCTATATGAGAAACTAGGCAACATATCTTTTTTGTTTAGGCATAAAATAAATCTAAAGAGTGATGCTTACAACTTTTTTATGTCTGTGTCATTCCCTCTTTTTCTCTGTCCATCTATCTGGGTACATAATACGTCTTGTACAGTTTAATGTCAACTCAAATGATTTGTTGACATCCATTCTTATCCCTAACAGTTTTTCTCAAAAGCAAAAAAAAAAATAAAGACTACTTATTAAGTTACTTTTTTATCTTAAATCTCAATTTTCAAGGGAAAAATGTAAAATGGTAGAATTTGATCATAGAAGTCAAACACTGAAATGGTTGGGTTTTTTTTTTTTGTATTTATTCTTTTAAAAAAAAAGATTTATTTATCCACACACACACATTGTTTGTGGTCGCTGTCTGCTCTCTGTGTCCATTTGCTGTGTGCTCTCTGTGTCTGCTCGTCTTCTCTTTAGGAGGCACGAAGAACTGAACCCAGGACCTCCCATGTGGAAGAGAGGTGCTCAATCATCTGAGCCACCTCAGCTCCCTTGAAATGGTTTTTTAAAGGAAATTATTATTAGACCATTACACTGACTCTATCCAGAATTTTTTCATTATTCCAGGAAGACATAATCATTTGTTTAAAATAAATAATCATTTATAGTTTTCCTACATGTGGCTCTTCTGCCCCTTTTACTTGAACCTATAATTAGCAGTATACTTGTTAAATATATGTCCCAGAAACTTAAATCTTTGGTCTTGTTCAAGTGCCAGTTGAACCCTGAATCTCAGCAGAGTTGCAATACCTACTCTCCAGTTCATTGGACTCACTCAGGAAGCTAACAAGGAGATGATGATGGACAACTACCATCCTAAGGAACAGAGAGTATCTGCAACTGCAATCAAGACAGTTCATTACATCTGCCCCATGGGATCTAAGTCCCCTCTCAATTAGAAACAGATTGGGCATCACCATCCCCAAATCCTCAAGATTGGTGAATGAACAATAGACTAAAGTAGACATTATTATTCTAGTATAGACATTATTCTAGCAATGGAAGAACTTTTTTTTATCATTGATATAAAGGCAGTGGCCACCAGAGGTTCTGAGGGGAGGGAGAGGGAAGAATAGGTGTAATATGGGGAATTCTTGGGACTTTGGGATTGTCCTGTATGACATTGCAATGACGGATATAGGCCATTATATATTTTGTCATAACCTATAAAATTGTGTGGGGCAAAGTGTAAACAATAATTTAAACTATAGTCCATGGTTAGTAACAATGCTGCTTCAATATGTGTTCATCAGTTGTAACAAATGTACCATACTAATGAAAGATATTGTTACTGTGGGGAAGTTTGGGAGGAGGAGGGGATGGGGAATATGGGAATCCCTTATATTTTTTATGTACCACTTATGTAATCTAAAGCTTCTTTAAAAATTAAAAAAATAAACTAAATAAATATATAATCAGGGTTGACCTTATACTGTGCATGATGGATAATACACCAGATCAGTAGAAAGACAAAACAAAAATACAAGATGTCAAAAGAAATTGGGTCATCAATAATAATCAATAATCAATACAATGCATTTATTGAAATAGAAACTGCCCAATCCAGCAGAGATCTCAAACTGAAGAAAGAGTCTCAAATTAATTAGCATTTATATTGACTTATAAAGGCAATTAAGGTATTTCTGAAGGTGAAAGTACAATAATTGGTTGACATTTAAGCTCCCTTTTATAAAGGAGGGTCTTACAAAGTGGGCAATGATCATAGATTGGTTTTTAGAATATAGTTGTCTATTTTTGATAGGCTATTTCTATTGGACTTAAACCAGCTTATTTGCAATTGTCGCTTAAACTGCAACTTTCGCAGCAATTTTTGCAGGGTGTGTTCTATTTTGTTGTTTTTTTTTCAGAGAGTCCCCACTTTTATTTTTTAACTCTTTAGAAAGTCCCTGTTCTCAGAAAAGAAGTAATGACAGTATAGGTAGCAAATTAATTTTATTTATCAGCATCATACTGTAAAAAATGGATTATATACCCAGATCAGTGAACAGACAGAACAAAAACACAAGATGTCTATGAATTATCTGAGGAGTTTTGTTCTATCTTTAAAATATTATTTTTTAAAAATTTTTATTTTTTATTTTTAAAGGATCTTTAGATTACAAAAATGTTACATTGAAAATATAGGGGATTCCCATATGTGCCACCCCCTACCCCTCCCACACCTTCCCCCATTAACAGCATCTTTCCTTATTGTGTGGTATATTTGTTACAATTGATGAACACATATTGAAGCATTGCTACTAACCATGGTCTATAGTTTACATTATGTTTTATATTTTGCCCCACACAATTTTATAGGTTTTGACAAAATGTATAATGGCTAGTATTTGTCTTCAGAATATCATACAGAATGATTCCAATGTCTCAAAAATGCCCCATGTTACACCTACTCTTTCCTCTCCCTCCCCTCAGAACCTCTGTGACCACTGACTTTGTATCAATGATACAAGTTCTTCCATTATTAGAATAATAATAAGTCTACTTAGTCCATAGTTGCATCCCTGCCTTACGTTCGTTCTTTCCTCTACCTTGAGGATTTGGGAATGGTGATGCCCAACTCTGCTTCTGACTGAGAAGGGGCTTAGACCCTATGGGGCAGATGGATGGAACTGTCTTGCTTGCAGTTGAAGATCATCTTTGCTTCTTGAATTGGGCATTGTCCATCATCATCCTTTTGTTAGTTGTCTTGAGTGAGTCCAATGACCTGGAGAATAAGTATTGACTGCAACTCCATTGCAAGTCAAGGCTTAACTGGCATATGAACAGCCAGAAGATTTAAGTCTCTGGGACATATATTAACAGGTGTAATGCTAATTATAGGTTCAAATAAATGGAATAGGAGAACCACATGTAAAAAAATTATAAATGAGTCTAACTCTGATACATTGGAAAGATGGCTTATCATAAATTCCAAATCAAGGCCACTGATGCAGTGCTAATTTTCTTTGGGTTGTCTGCCCTGCCTATAGTGTCTAGATGTCTCTAGACATTTATGTCTAGATGTTTCTGTGGCAGACAAAGAGATCCTCTTGGGACGTGCATAAGTGTAACCTCTGGAATGACCTCCCAACTCCCTTTGAAATCTCTTAGCTATAAAAACTCATTTGCATTTAAAGTTTCCCCCTTTTGTTCTAGGTCTTTCTCCAAATGCATTGTTAGTTGGTGCTTGGTATTAATCCCTTGGTGCCAGGGAGGCTCATCCCTGGGGGTCATGTCCCATGTTGTGGGGAATGCAGTGAATATGCTGAGTTTGGCTTAGAGAGAGGCCACATTTGAGCAACAAGGAGGCCCTCAGGATGTAACTTTTAGGCAATATATATTACCAGGCCAAGTTTCAATTTCAGAAGAACAAGGTTCACAAGTACAAGCATCAATATCAAGGGCCTGGTTCATTGGTCTGCCCTCCTTTGCTAGGCACTGCCTATGTACTCCAGAGATTCTTACCACTCTATGAGAGACTGTAACAGGACAGTCCCCCGGATGGGAATTCAATATTCCATGGGTTATTCTGTGGGTCTCCAACCACCAAGACAATACCCCATGACCACATGAACACATTCATACTCCATAGAAGCATGCCCCAGGTACACTCCCCACACACATCCCCCTACCACTAACACCCTAAATCAGTGACCCTCCCCTACCACAACTGCAATCCAAAACCTCCCCGAAAACAAAGCCAACAAAAAAATGACTAATAAAATTTAAAATTTGAACAATAACAAAAACAAAAAATAAAATAAATGTTTTTGCATTGTGCCTTTCAGAGATAAAATATTATTTGGAAAAATAACAAATTTGCCTCTAAATTGTCTAAACAGTCCTTTCTTTTTGCCATATAGGGATGTTTTGTGACAGATTCAGGTGTTACATTACAGGCATACTTATATAATGTTGAGCAAAAACCCAGCATAGTTTTGGAATGGCAACTGGCAATATCATTCAATCCTTCCAGATAAACTTAATTATATAATACCAAGCATCTACATTAATAGCTAAATATACTTAGATTTCCAGCCCCTTAAATCTGTTAGTCTCCTAAAACTAATAAATACATTAGAAATTATTACAAAAAGAAAACTGTTTTAAAATGCTTTAAACAAACTTAGCTTTCAGGATGAATGAATTAAACAGTATGGTTTTATTATTTATTCCTTGATTTAAAATTTAGAGTAGCCATAATTTTTTTAAAAGATGTAATTTTAGAGGGGAAATATTGACTTCTTTATAGCCAGGCTTCACCTCCCATGCCTAGCTAATCTCTTAAACTTCCATCCATCTCACCCATCACTTTCCTGGAAAACACCCCTGGGACCCTACTTCTGCTCTATTTGTCCCTCTTCTGACTTCCTAGAGCTCCCTGAGCCCAGCTGTAAGTACCTGATGACACAACGCTCTAGTGCAAGCCGGCGAGCCTGTCTCCTGTTGCAAGGCCTCTGAGAGCAGGTACAGTGTCCTGACTGCCTTCATATCAAGTGGTTGGTACGGAGAACTCATCAAATAATGTCATCATTGCAGACTGAAATTACAAGACAAATGTCTGGCATGGTATATAGTTATGGATGTAGATGCACACAATGCTGAAAATATAAGCGCAGGTGCGGCTCCTAGTACGTGCTGGATGTGCTGCTGCTGCTCCTAAAGTCCAGGAAACCTTGTGCATCTGCACCAGATGGTCTCTCCAATGAGGCTCCTTTTCCCAGATGCGACATCCCTTTTCTTAAAAACAAGCCATCACATAAATACAAACATGTTTCAATAACGTAAGTTTGTTTAGTAGTTCTTATATTTTTACATGTGTATGTGTGTGTATATATGTGTGTACGGTATAATATCTTGCTAGCATCATTTTTTTTTTCCATAATGAAATTCCTATTCCCTATTAACCTCTTTAGAAAACATTAGTGCCCCTAAAAAAACCTTTTGTGAAATGCTGACCCAGGATATAAAATGAAAATACCAAGCCTTTCTTATAGTATTATATTAACATGTATTTAATACCATATATATATTAACACGAATTTCAGAGCATTTTACTCTTTTCAATCTGTGGGTTTGAAAATACATTCTGTAAGACTGAAAAGGAGTTTGATGAGCAAAGTACTCACAGATACTACTCCAGTACAAAATCTTTAATTAGGAGATGGCTTGAATGGCCCTGAAGGATTGTGAAAGAGAATAAATTCACACCCTGGTTGCAATGAAAATTTTATTCAAATATAACTAAAATATCCCCCTAACAGGTTTCTCCTGCCTGAGGGGAAATGTTCCACCTCTATCTTATTCTTCAGTGGGTGCTCTGCAGAAGGCGAATCGAGGCAGAATGGTCCCAGCTGCAGGAAGCAAAGAGGGGCAAACTGTTTCTCAGGTTAAATGCATGGAACCTGCCAAGTTCAGGGTAAGTGCCTGATACTCCGGACCCCCACATATTCACTCTGCCCCCAAAGGCTGGTGATGGAGCAAGTCACCTGACTCCTCTGAGCCTCTGTCTCCACATCCGGGAAAATTAGTTCAAACCTCACATGGTTGCCATGGGCATTATTGGAAGGATAAACTCCATTATACAGTAATAAATCTGTTCTTATTTTAGAATATTTTAGGAAGTAAAAATATATATATTTCTGAGGCTATACATGCCTACTCTTCTACCTTCCATGAAATTATCTCTTTGATTGTTTCTTCTGTGTGTCTCTTATTAATTGCACCTCTCAACCTTGTAGGGCATTGAACTATTTTCCCAAATTACCTCTAGACCTTCCACCTAGGGAACCTCATATTTTTGAATGCGGATCTTACATCCCCAAGATTCAAATCTACCTCTACACTCCTTACTATTTTTTAAAGGATGCTTTAGATTACGTAAATGCTACATCGAAAATATAGAGGATTCCCATATACCCCACCCCATCTCTTTCCAACACTTTTCCCCATTAACGTCTTTCATTAGTGTAGTACATTTGTGACAATTGATGAACACGTATTGAAGCATTGTTACTAACCATGGACTATAGTTTACCTTATAGTTTACACTTCCCAATGTTCAATTTTATAGGTTTTGACAAAATGTATAATGGCTTGTATCTGTCATTGCAGTGTCATGCAGACAATTCCAACGTCCCCAAAATGCCCTATGTTACACCTATTCTTCCCTCTCCTTCCCCTCAGAACCTCTAGTGACCACTGCCTTTATATCAATGTTACAAGCTCTTCCATTACTAGGATAACAATAAGTTTACTTTTGTCCATAGTTGCATTCCCCCTTTTGTTTGTTCCTTCCTCAATCTTGAGGATTTGGGGGTAGTGATGTTCACTCTGCTTCCAATTGAAAGGGGGCTTAGATCCCATGGGGGCAGATGGATGGAACTGTCTTGCCTGCAGTTGTAGATACTCTCTGTTTTTTGGAATGAGTGTTGTCCATCATCATCCTTTAGTTAGTTGTCCTGGATGAGTCCAATAAACTGGAGAGTTGATGTTGGCTGCAACTCTGCTGAGATTCAGGGCTCATCTGGCATATGAACAGTCCGAATATTTAAGTCTCTGGGACACATATATTTAACTGGTATAGTGCTAATTATAGTTTCAAATAAAAGGAGCATAAGAGCCATGTGTAGGAAAATTATAAATGAGTCTAACTCCAATACATTGGGGGGATTGGTTATCATATATTCCAAGGTAAGGTCCGCTGACAGGGTGCTGAATTGCTGGGGTTGTCTGCCCTGCCTATGTGTCCAGATGTCTCTAGAGCCCTCAGGAGACCGCTGCTTGAGGCACTGTTTATGTGGCAGTGAGTTCCTCCTGAGACGTGCATAAGTGTAACCCTACTTACATTTGAAGTCCTGTATTACTTGCAATGGGCAAACTAACAATGCTTGAATTTCTTGCCATCACTGAAAATTAAGTTGACACAGCATTATCTCCAGCTTTTCTGTGGCCCACCTCCCTTATCCTTTGGACAGGTTTGAATTAGCTGTGAGTTCCTTGAGAATAAGGACTCTTTCATAGTCATCTTTATTCCTAAGGCCTGGCACAGTGCTTGACATGTGGTAGGTGGTCAATCAATAGTTGTTGAATGAATGAAGAATGAAATTTTTCTCAGATTAGAAAGGGTGACTTCAATGGAAAGGGATGAAAAATCAATGTAATAAGAAAAAATATCACTAGCTGAATGTCTGGTCCCTGTGTATAGCATCTTTAATCTGTACACACCACCACAGGGTGGGGATCGGTGGCCCCACAGCAGAGGGGGCATCACAGAAACAAGGAAGGATGGTGTGCCGGAAGGACATCCATAGCATGTCTGGTGCACTCACGTCCACAGCCCTCTGGGGAAACACAGCTGCCAAAAGCATTTCTTGAAGCACAAGCTGCCATGTCTTCTGCCACGTAGCCCTCAGTTTCAGCCCCATGACTGGAGGGCAGATGGGTCCCTAGCCCACAAAATCACCAACCCAAGGCCACTGGAAGGAACCCTGCCTGGTAGAAATCCCATAAGACATGTCCTCAGGTAGCCCAAATATGAGACAAATGGAGAGGGATGAGCCTCCTAACAAGAGGCACCTGCCATCCACGTCCCCCTACCCACTCTACTTCTTTGCCCCTGGAATCTTAGAGAGTGTAATTAATGTAGGCAGTAAGGGACAGGCATAGACTGACAGAGCTGTGAGTATAGACTGACAGAGCTGGAACCCTCTCTTCTCTCAAAATTAAAAAGTTGGGTGAGTGGGTTAAGGGATCTATATTCAACTTTACTGAAACCAGGGAATTGCAATCGTAATTATATAAGGAAGTGATCTCCTTTTCTGCACTTTGCTTTTGGGAGATGGGAAGAGGTCACTGATGGAGGATGTCCCAGTGACAGTTGGGAGGGAAGGGACAGAGCTGGGAAGGAAAAAGAATACACCAGCATAGACCTGTAAATCCTTGGCTGCTGAAAGCAATTTACCAGAAATGTGTTGGCTTTTACAACAGAGATTTATTAGCTTACAAGCTCACAGTTCTGAGACCGAGAAAAATGTCCAAATCAAGGCATCATCAGGCAATGCTTTCTCTCTGAAGACCGGCTGTCAGTGATCCTGGTCTCCTCTGTCACATGGCAAGGCATATGGCAGCATCTGCTGGCCTCTCCCTTCTCTTCAGGGTTTTGTTGCTTCAGCTTCTGGCTTTCTC
>JAQZBX010040208.1:0-22756 GCA_029593785.1 Cabassous unicinctus | reverse complement strand
TATTGGTTTGTATTGTGAATAATTAGATCTTTACCCACAATAAAAAAAAATTACCCACAATAAAAAATAGATAGAGGCTTACACACACACACACACACACACACACACACACACACACACACAAAGATGGAATACAGGTAAGAAGTAAGTGCACTGCTCCTGGGACATTCCAGGAAGAGACTGTGCCACTAGGCAGGGAGGTTCTGGGATAGTGGAGGGGACATAGGCACAGACTCCAATCTGGAGAGCAGATTAAAAAGAAAGAGTGAGAGCCAGAACCAAGGTGGGGGACCTTCACTTGGGAGGCATACCCTGGTGAACTTGATCCAATGCTTTACCATCCTGGCCCAATCTGGGACCTTCATTCTCTGGTCCCAGAGCCAGGTTGTGATGACACAGTTGGTCACACAATTAACTGGGTGATGATGGCATGGATGGAGGATGCCAGCTGATCCTTGCTCTTCTTGTGGCACTAGAGCCTGATGGAGCCCAGACAATAAGGCACTACCTTCTTGAACAGCTCCTGGAGGGATGGCAGTGTCACCCAGTCATGCATCACCCAGACACAGAGTGCAAGCACCAACCCAGAAAACAATGTTTTCATCTGCAGCTCTGCAGGTGAAGGCTGTGGCTTGAGCCTGGTGTGGATTCCTGAGTTTGGCTCTTTGCCCCTCAGGTTGCCCAGTACATGTGAGAACCAGGGTCCTATGCTGGCCGGGAGTGGAGAGCTGTATATTCCTCAAGTCCATCCTCATTCCTGCCATGCAAGAACAGGGGCTCATACCCCACATGAAAAGGCAGCAGTGTCTGCCACTCCTGACAGTTACTCTGGGGCCTCTCTCATGTTCAGAAGCCCAGACCATCTTGGGGTACAACCAAGGGCCTGGTTTGGATGCCTGCACACATGTCCAGTACCCATCAGTGTCTAATACTTTTTGAGGCTGTGGTGACCTCCTGGAGAGATGGATGGGTGAGACATGGACCAGGCTGCACCTCTGAGAGCTCCCCTCTTCCTCCCAATGAGCCAGACCCCCAACAAGCCTTCATTTGTTCTATCTCTACAGTTAGTCTCCTATGATCTACTCAAAAAATGAGGAGCAAGAGGTCTTCAGGATTAAAAACTTACCAATGTCATCAGGTTGTAGAATGATGAAACTATAATTTATACTCAGGTCATTGGATCCCAGTTCAGGCAATGCAAGTTGGGGAGAGCAGATTCCAGAGAAGATAAGCCCTGCTCCACCCTGCTGAGCCCAGCTGCTCACCACACCCATCAGTGTCATCTCTTCTGCACCAGCTTGGGAGGGAATGTCAAGAAGTGAGCTGTCACATCACTCAGCACAATAGCCAAGGTTTCAGGTTTGGAGCAGGAAGGAGGCTCTTGAGGTGAAGTTATGGCTGGCATGAATTTCTGATCCAGAGGTGGCAGTGGAGGTGTCATCAGAGCTACCTCCAACCATAACACTGTTACTACTGGTAGTTAAATAAGAGGCTCTAGCTCTGTAGTTGGCAATGACAGAACTTCTGGAGGTGACAGTAGAGATGGTGATGGAGCTACCTCCAGCTCTGGACATGATGATCCTGCAGGATGACTTTAAATAAAAAGCCATAAATAACTGAAATTCTTGAGGTGGTAGTACAGGTGTCATTGGAGATTCTGCCAGTTCTGTAAATGATGTTACAGTTGGTGATGTCACAGGCTCCATATCCAGTCAGTGAGGTTTCAACCCCTGGAGGAAGTACTGGAGGTGGTGCCAGAGATGGCTATAGAGTAGGCATGATCTCTGGTGCCAGTGATGGAAATGGCTCTGGAGGTGGAACTTGAAGAGGATTGTAATTCTCGTTCTGACAGAGCAGGAAAAGGAAGATGCAACAATAAGACTGGTTTCTATGGGCCTTCCCAAATAAGGAAACGATTACACTGCCTGTAAAAGCAGCCCCACCCAAACATGCCACCCTCAGGAAGTCTTCCCAGATTGCAAGCCCCCAGGTTAGTTGTCTGAGTTACTGTTAACTCAGGTTATTCCTTATGTGGCCCAGCCATGTCCCCTTTCTGGAAGACTAATGTGCCCTCAGTTCAAGGGCTTTTAACCATTTGTCTCTGTCTCACTGTGCTGTGTCTGCTCCAATTGAGAAAGGAGAACTTGAGCATGGCTCTCCAGGGCAGACCCAGGCAGGCTGCTCTGTGCAAAGCTCACCAGCTGCTTGAGGCAAGGAAAGTAAAGGTGCCAGAAGAAATCCTCTGGGTGTCTATTAAGCCAGGTGCACAGAATGCAGGAGATGGTACTGGGGGTGGGTGAGCAGCAAAGTGAGAGGAATGGCCATTGCTGCCACAAGGCCCATTGATGACCACCTCCTGTGGCAGGGCTCTATGTCAGAGAAGCTAGACATACTGCTCTGTCTCCCCTGAACCCCTACCCCTACCTCCATGAGGACAGGGGGTAGTCTGTCAGCTCTGCTAATTGCACAACCTTTGCACACAGTTTGAGCTTCATAAAAATCTGACCCATGTGGGACAAGAGCTTGTCCTCCTGCCACACCCTGCCCTTGACCCTCATGGCCCCTCAATTTGTTGTTCATTGCACTGAGGTCATGCCTCTTCCTCTTCAATCCATGTGTGGAGCCCTTCTTGCCCCTAACACTGCCTCCCAAAGGGCATGGTCACAGCCCACCCCATCCCCCTGGAAGCTAGTTTCACAGGACTGAGTATTGAGGCAGATTTATGAGCTGCTATCTCACCACACCTCCTGATCTGGGACCATGTTGTCTGAGGGTACAGGGGCAAGCAGATCTGGGATGGGACCTGGGTGGGCTCAGAGCCTCCTGGGAGCCCTCTGCACTCTGTGCATTAGAACACTTCCACAAGTCTCTTTGTGTCCAGTCTTACTTCAGTGAATTGACCCCTGGCCTCTGTTCTCTGGTGGGAATCATGGGAGCCAGGCTTCCACTCTCTTTCTCTTTCCAATCCATACTCCACATCCTGTCTGGGAATAAGGAAACCCTCATACACAACCAGAGCTCACTCCCCTATTCAGACATTCCTGGCATTCTCCAGCACCATCACCAAAAGTGTGTTCATCTCTGTATCTGGAGGAGACATAAGGGTGCCACCTATAAATATCTGGGTGCACCTCATATTGTAATTGTTTAGTGTTGTTTCCTGACCTCCCAACTAGAAGGGAAGCCTAGGTGTGCAGGGACTTTTCCAGCTTTGTTCAGTGAAGTCAGATATGGGCCTTAGAAAGTGCCTGCACATAGAAGATGCTTCCTAGATATTAACTAAATGAAGGAGAACTGAGATGCAACACCCCTGAAAAGTAATGGGGACTGTGGCTCCTCTGTCAGCTGCCAGAGTTCCCAGATCAGGTTACTTCATGTTAGGGACCCACATAGATGGAATCTCAAACCTCCTTTCAATGGGAATTGAGGTTTACAAATATCACTTTGAGGCAATGCTTCTTCAGGTGGAGAGTAAATTACTACATGTTGACAACCCAATGGCCACCTGTTTTCCTGTGCAGGCACACAGGAGCACCTTCAATGGCTCAGCCCACTGTAGTCTTGAAAAGGACCTCAGGAAGATTTTCTTGCTACCACCCCACTTTTCATAGTTGCAAACTGAGGCTAGAGGTGGCAGTGATATTCCCCAGTCACAAAACTGATGGGTGGCAGAGCCATCACTGTGGAGGAAGGGCAGGTACTCACCTTATAAGTAGTTGGTCTGGCACCTACTTGATGGAGTTGAAGGCCTGGTTACTTGTCAGGAAGATGTATAGGCAGGCTTGGTCACCCTCCATGATGGCAGGAACCAGGGGCTTCATGAGCTTCTTCCAAGTTCCCACCCTGTCAGTGTGCACCTGTCTTTTCCAGGCCCTCTTCAGTGCTAACTTGTTTCCACACTGGGAGGGGGAAAAGCAGGAGCACATGGTCAACATTTGCCCCACAAACCCCAGGAGCCTGGGGAGCAGACCTGCACCACCCAGGCTCTCCATATCTTGAGGCAAGAAATGGGACAAGAGTGATTCTAGCAGAACAGGTTTCTCAGCCTCAAAGTAAAATTGACATGAGGGAATAATTATTAGACCCTTCCTGTCATCCTGGTAGCTAAGGAGTAGCAGGACCTCCCTGTTTCACTGCCTGGAAAGATCATGATCCCCATGATTTAGCACAAATCTTCCCTTTCCTGAGTTAAGGCATCCTCAAGTGGCTGCTCAGGATCACACAGGTCAGAAATCAGAGCCAATCATGCTGGAGCCACATGATATTCCCTCCAACCTACGGGAGGCATGTTCTGCTCCAGACATGGGAGAAAGGGTCTGATCATATTTCATCCTCCCCACTTTAGATGCAGTGCATGAAGAAGTCAGAGATTATGAGAATGTCTTTGATTTGCAAGCAACACACTGATTTTTCCATTTTTTGCATTAAGTGGATTTCTGAGATTTTGCAGCCATGGTAATCCCTGCTCTGACAAATGAGAAAATATCCAGAGTTTCCAGGTTGGAGAAAGACCCCCAAAAGGCTGAGTATCGGAAAAGAAGCCTCAGGGAAGAGAAAATCCAAATGGTTGGTTGGTGGGGCTCCACTTCTGAAGGAACAATTACAGTTCAAACACCCAAACAGTGCCATTTTCCCCCTGACACTATATTGGCCAAAATGAAAAAAAAAAAGCTAACAGCCAGGCTTGGGGGATGAAAGGAATTGAACCTCTGAAATCTTTTGTAAGTCCTATGCGCAAGCTGTTAAATATCCCTTTGCATGTGTGTGAACCAGCCATCACATTCCTGGCAGTCTATCCTGTAAGCAGGGAGGGGGAACAAGTCACTAGGACACATGTGAGATGTTACTGCAGCACCAAGGAAATGGCCCCAGAAAGAATCCCTTCAAGAACTGAGATCAGGGAGAGGCTGAACTGCTGCTATTTGCAGCCTCCATTCTGGAATATTATTCAGCTGAATGAGGCCTGGAAAGTTCAAGATGTGTTATGTTAGTTATGTGAATGTGCATTTATATCATAAAGTGAGCCCCTTTTCTTAAGAGTCAAAACCATTCTTTAGACAAGAGCTGTACAGCTAGTGAAGATGTAAAGGACAGCCCATTCAATTGCTCCAGGGAACACTTGGGTTCAAAGAGTGGCAATAAAAACAGAAGAAATGATGTGATGCTGGCATTAGCAACAGTTAAAATAATGACATCTCTTTTCAGACATTCCTACAAATGTGTGAAAAGTGACTTTCCCCTTGGCCAAGAACAGGTCTTCCAAGAGTGGTGAGTTGGGGGAGGGATGGAGGCTCAGAAGCCATTGGGAGGGAGACTCTAGGCCACACAGATGGCAAATCCATGAGAGGCTCCAAAAGAAGGTCTAGATAGGATCTGGTTTCTCTGACCTTCCCCATCTCTCTCAGGACCCTGGTATGGAGATGCCACACCACATATTATCACATGGATGCAATGCTAGCAGAGACCCTTGAGCTGCTCCTCACTGATCTGTGTGCAGCTCTGTAAACACAGTGCTCAGTAGCCAGGCAGAAGTTATTAGGAGGCTGCCTGGGGATTGCTGCAGGGTGTGCACCTCGTGCTTCTTCTGGCTCAGATCAGGCACAGTCAGGCATCTGCACAACCCTCCAGCTCATTTGGAGTGGAGATGACAGCTATTGGGCCCAGGATAATATTTGGAATGATGGTTACCTCCCCTACAACCACCTGCCTTGCTACCAGTCATCAATGATCTGAGATGTGAACCTGAAGGGCTCACCACATTTCCTAACCATGACAATCTGCTACTACACAAGATGGTCCTGCTCCTCATGACTCCTGCACACTGAAAGGAGGGGGGATTTGAGAGTGCCCAGGTAGGATGAAAGTGATGGAATGACCTGAACTGGAGACTCTTGGCCATTCTGCCTTACCTGTGGGAACTTCCTGGCTAATAGGTTCATGATTGAGGGATGAGCCAATATCTACATTGATGAAAAAAGATTTTATTCCCAGTATTCTTGAGACCAGTACTTCTGGACCTGGGAAAGCAACAAAAGAACATCTTGCTCTCTTGACTGTCTCCAGCTAAGTGAGCTGGGTGGGGAGCTCTCTGTGGAATCTCAATGCCTGGTTACCAGGGTTCCAAGTTCTGTTGTGCTCCATCTCCAAGGAATTGAAGTGACCTCCAAGGAATTGAAGTGACCTCCAAGGAATTGAGCTCACCACACTTACCTGACAGCCCTCAATGGACAAGACCTCCATTAAGGCCTCCCAGGACAGCTGACTACTTATCCTCTTCAACCTTTTCATCCTGTAAACTGGACAGAGTTTCACCAACTTATGCCCCCACACAGCTATCTGAGGGGGACTGGGTGCAGACAGGACTCCTAGCATGAAGGAATTGAGCTGGATTCAAACCTGGCTAATATTTCTTATCAGTTTTGTGACCCTGGTCTTGTCATTTTATTTCTCAGCACCTCCCCATTCTCCTAACCTACACAGTTGGGAATACTCTAGATTCTAATTCCTGGGTCATCAAGTATATGTGAGATAACTGTAAAAGCAATGGGCTGGTGTCTCAATATTTAAAAGGAAATCACAGATAGAAGAATTATAAGAAGGGGTGTTTAACATGGAATATCACACACAAAAGTTCTAAGTGTTGGCTGTGTGATCCTGAGAAAGACAATTTCCTTCTTGGTCTCATTTCTCAGTCTGCACCATGAAGAATTTGAAATTATGAAAATTATATATGATCACTCTCTGGTACAAAACCTTCCAATGACTTCCCATGATAATTAGAATCAGATCCAAGTTTCTCAAATGAACTAATGTTTTGGATAGTCTAAGTCAAACTGACACCAAGGTTTGAGCTTTGTCTGAAGACCTTAAGGATTTTTTCTCTGGACACTATATTGAAGACAAATCCAACATGTGTGGGTGTGTTAAGGGAAGAGAAATGGAGGCTGGCAAATGAGGGAGCTCTAAAATAGGCAGAGACTTGGACTGTTCCTGAGTGAAGAAGATCCCAGTTAGGCTGTCATTGGGTGGAGTGAGCATCCTGGGGAGGTTGTTATGAACAGAATATATAGAATGTCTTTGGTGGAGTCTTACACTGCTGGTTGGAGGTCACAAGGGTCATCAAGTGGACATGATCCAGGCTGTTTCATCACAGCCTCAGCAACCCAGAGGTGGAGCAAACAGCGGGTACATGTCCACCCTCATCCAAGCCCCAATCCCAAGCATCAGGCATGGGTGAGACGGCCTACCTCAATGCCTTCCTTTACACAGTGCTGGTGCTGTGCTCTCTATCTGCCTCCTCCCAGTGTGGAAATTCTGGCTGGAAAGCCCAGAGCTGACTACTTGTCAAAGTAGTTGTTGAGGAAAGTCTGTGCACAGGAAGAGCTCCCGGGCCTAATGTCACTTATTCTTCATGCCTGGATTAAGTTGGTTGAAGTGAACTCCTTCACATCATCAGCTCAGGGCATCCTGGGAATTATACCTAAGCCTCTTTTCTTTCAGCTGCCTCACATTCACACAATGATTCAACTGACATTTAAAGAATGCCTTCCAAGTATACAGCAACATGGGAGAGCACATAACTCTTCCCCCAACTCCGATGATTCTGGGATGGTGATGTCCACTCCACCTCCAATTATGAGGGGGCTTATAACCCTTGGGGAAGATGGATGGGACTATCCTGCCTGCAGTTTCAGACTCTCTCCATTCCATGGGACACCTGTTTTCCATCATCATCTCTCTGTCAGTTGTCCTGGGTGAATCCAATGAGCTGTAGAGTAGGTGTTGCAATTCTGCTGAGGTTCTGGGTCCTGCTGGCACATGGACAGCAAAAAGACTCAAGTCACTGGGTGCACACCTACAAACCCCAGCACCAAGTATAGGTTTAAATAGAAGGGACAGATGAGCCATGTGCAGGGAAGCCATAATTGAGTCCAACTTTGTCACTCTCAAGAGCACAAACCCCAAAGTAGGGTCCACTGACAGGCACCAAACTCCAGAGATATCCACCCTGACCATAGGAATTGGGTGTCTCCAGAGACCTTGGGAGCCCCACTATTTGGGGTAGTATCCACTTTGGAAGTCTATGAGATCCTGCTGAGATGTGTGTAAGCATTACCTCTGGGATGACATCCCGACTCACTTTGAAGTCTCTTATGTATATAAACTAATTTGTCTTTATCTTTCCCCCCTTTCATTTGTGGTCTTTTTCCAGTTGCATTGCTAGATGGTGCTTGGTAGCAATCCCTTGATGCCAGGGAGGCTTATCCCCAGGTGTCATGTCCCATATTGGGGGAAAGGTAATGCAGTCATATGCTGAGTTTGGCTAAGAGAGAGAACACATTTCAGCAGCAAGGAGGCTCTCAGGAGGCAACCCTTAGGCACCCCATAACAATAGGCTGTTTCAAATTCAAGAGCAAAGGCTCATAAGTCTAGTCATCAATATCAAGTGCTCATCACTGGATCATCCTCCACCAGTCACTGCCCCTACACTTGGGGGACTCTTGCTGCTCCCTTAGAGAATGAGGCAGAGCTCTCCAGGATGGGAATTCAGTATTCTCTCAATTATTGTGTGAGTCTCCACCCACTGTGACAATGTCCCATGAACATGTGAACATTTTTAAATACCTTATATGTATGCTTAGGTGAACTTCCTCCTATGCATCCCCAATCCCTTATACCCCACACCAATGATCCTCCCGCACCCCAGTTGTAACCCTTCTTTGATCCAAAGCTTCTTCAAAAAATGAAGCTATTACAATAGCCAAATACAATTAATAGGAAAATGAAACATAAGAAATAAAATACATAAAAATTTTCAAGAAGTATAAATAAAATAAAATTAAAAGAATGAAATATTTTTTATAAATGAAAAATATTTAAAAAATTTTTTTTCTTATTTTGCCTTTCATCACCACAATATATGGTGTTCAGTCTGTACTATGGCACCTTTCCCACTCTTTCCCCAATTTCTCGCTATTTTTCTTCTTGTTTTCAAAGAAGTTTTAGGTGAAAGCAAAGTCACACACAGAGTACAGGAGACTCTCATATACCCAACATCCTCCCCCTTTCCTTCCCCCCATATTAATACCTTTTTATATGTGGATGGTACCTTTGTTATAAGTGATATACAAATAGTGAAACATAGCTACTAAACATGGTCAATGGTTTACATTACAGTTTACATTTTAGGCCTTACACTTTTATAAATTTTGATGATATTTACCATGTCCTGGATCCATCATTGTAAGATCATGTAGAACACTTCCACTGCCCACTAAATAACCCCTGTTCAGTCTGTTCTATCCATCCTTCCCCCTCCCCTCAGGGCCTATGATGACTCCCTGGCTTCATTCCTTGATGACAAGGTTCATGGTTACATGCAACAAGACTTTGTTCTTGACACACTGGTTTGTCCTCCACCTATAAGAAACTGCCCATGCTCTTGAAAGACTCTTGCCTGTCTATTTGTGAACAAATCAGTCCTCCTGAGGATGGGAGTCCAACTCCTTCTGGATCATTATTTTGGTCTCCACCCACTGATACAACACATTAGGACAGAATGATCACTCACACACTCCCTAGAAGCCTGCCCCAGGTGCACACTGTCCCAAATGTCCCCCCATCCAAAACCCTAAACCAGTAACCCTTCCTTGTAATATTGCTAAAGTGTATTCCCAAGTTGGTACTTTCAACCACATACCTGAAAATCCCCAGTTTTCACCTAGTCCCTCTCCCAACCCTCCCCCCTGTACCCTGGACCTTTCCAACCCACACTTCCCAATATACCCACATGTCAAATCTGCACCACCTAACCCAAAAATATCACTATCCTCCTGTCATAACCATTCAATACACAACTACACACTTTCACCTTACCATAGATTACATCCGTATTGTTGTTGGCTCAAAACCTTCTTCTCCCTTTCTATTTATTGTAAACCTATCTTCCAGGCAATAGCTCTCTAAGTCTGCTCAACTTGCTTAATTCATATCAGTGAGGTCATGTACTATTCATTTTTCAATGCCTGTCTTGCATCACTCAACATAAGGTCTTCAAGATTCATCCATGTTATCCCATGTGTTAGCATGTTAGCACTTTATTCTTTCTTACAGATGAGTAATATTCCATTGTATGTATGTACCACATTTTTTAATCCATTCTTCTCTTGATGGGCATTTCAGTTGATTCCAGCTTTTGGCAATATTGAATAATGTTGCTATGAACATCGGTGTGCATATATTTGTTCAAGTATTTGCTTTCAATTCTTCTGGGTGTATACCCAGCAGTGGAATTGCTGGATCATATGGAAGTTCTGCAGTTAGTTTTGTGAGGCTCCACCAAACTGTCCTCCACAATGGCTGGACCATTCTACATTCCCATCAGCAGTGGAAGAGGGTTCCCATTCCTCCACATCTTCTCCAACACTTATAGTCCATTGTTTTTTTTAATAGTCACCAGTCTAATAGGTGTAAGATGGTATCTCATTGTAGTTTTGATTTGCATTTCCCTAATATCTAGTGAGTGATGATGAGCATTTTTTCATGTGCTTTTTAGCTATTTGTATTTCTTCCTTGGAGAAGTATCTTTTCAGGTCTTTTGCCCATTTTTAAAATAGGTTGTTTTTCTTTTTATTTTTGAGGTGTAGGATTTCTTTATATATGCAGGATATTAGGTTCTTATCAGATATATATTGTTTCCAAATATTTTCTCCCATTTGGTAGGCTGCCTTTTTACTTTCTTGATAATGTCCTTTGAGGTAAAAAAAGTTTTTAATTTTGAGGAGATCCCATTTATGTATTTTCTTTTTTTGTTGTTGTTTTTTCTGCTTGTGCTTTGAGTGTGAAGTTCATGAAGCCATTTCCTATTACAATGTCCTGTAGATGCTTCCCTACTTTATCTTCCAAGGTCTTTATGGTCTAGGCTCTTAAATTTAGATCTTTGACCCATCTTGAGTTGACTTTTGTATAAGGTGTGAGATGGTGTTACTCTCTCATTCTTTTGGATATGGATATCCAGTTCTCCAAGCACCCTTTGTTGAACAGGTCATTCTTTCCCAGTTAAGTCAGCTTGGTGGCATCACTGAATATCAGATGATACTATATGTGAGGATCTATATCAGAACTCTCAATTAAGTTCAATTGGTCACTATGTCTAACTTTGTGCCAACACCATGCAGTTTTGACCACGTAGATTTATAGTATGTTTTAAAGTCAGGTAGTGTGATACATCATTTTCTTTTTTCTTTTTCAATATGTCTTTGGTGAGATGAGAGCTCTTAACCCTTCCAAATAAAGTTTGTAGTTAATTTTTTGAATTCATTAAAAAATGCTGTGTTGATTTTTATTGGGATTGCATTAAATCTGTAGATTAGTTTGGGTAGGATAGACATCTTAATGATGTTTAGTCTTCCTATCCATGAACAGGGAATATTCTTCCATTGTTTAGGTCTTCTTTGATTTCTTTCAACAGCACTGTGTTGAAATTGTTTCTGTATATAAGTCCTTTACATCTTAAATTAAACTTAATCCTAGGTATTTGAATCTTTTAGTTACTATTGTAAATGGTATTTTTTTTCTTGACTTCCTCCTCAGATTACTCATTATTGGCGTACAGAAATGCTAAAGATGTTTGAACATTGATCTTATATCCTGTGACTTTACTGAACTCATTTAGAAGTTCTAGATGCTTTGCTGTAGATTTCTCAGGGCTTTCTATATATAGGATCATGTTGTCTGCAAATAGTGAAATTTTTACTTCTTCCTTTGCAATTTGGATGCCTTTTACATCCTTTTCTTGTGTCAGTGCTTGAGCATGTACTTCTAACACAATAGGAGCAGTGATAGTAGGAATCCTTTTCCTATTCCTGATATTACGGGGAAAGCTTTTAGGATTTCATCATTGAAGGTGATGTTAGCTATGGGTCTTTCATATATACCCTTTATCATATTCAGAGAGTTTCCTTCTATTCTTATCTTTTGCATTCTTTTTATCAGGAAAGTGTGCTGTATTTTGTCAAATGCTTGTATTTCATCTATAGAGATGATCACGTGATTTTTTTCTTTCATTCTTTTTATGTGGTGTATCATCTTGATTGATTTTCTTATTTTGAAACATCCTTGCATACCCAGGATGAAACCCACTTGGTCAGGGTGTATGATTCATTTGATATGTGTTGCATGTGATTAGCAAGTATTTTCTTGAGGACTTTAGCATCTAGGTTCATTAGAGAGATTGGTCTGTAATTTTCCTTTCTTGTGGCATCTTTGTTTGGCTTTGGCATTAGGGTATTGTTGGCATCATAGAATGAGTTAGACAATGTTCCTTCTACTTCTATTTTTTGGAAGAGCTTAAGCAGGATTGGTGTTGGCTCTTTCTGGAATGTTTGGTAGAATTCACCTGTGAAGCCATCAGGTCATGGGCTCCTCTTAATTGGGAGGTTTTTGATGACTTAGTCTATCTTTTCAATTGTAATTGGACTGTTGAGTTCATCAATTTCTTCTTTCATCAATGTAGGCTGCATGTGAGTTCTTAGGAATTTTTCCATTTCCTCTAAATTATCCTTCTTGTTGGCATCTAATTTTTCAAGAGTGTCAAGAGGTTCTGACACTCTTTATTTCTGTGGGGTCAGTGGTGATATCCCCTTCCTCATTTCTAATTTTGTGTATTTGCATCTGCTCTTTTTTTTTCTTTGTTAGTCTGGCTAAAGGTTTGTTAATTTTATTGATCTTCTCAAAGAAGCAGCTTTTGGTTTTATTTTTTCTATTGCTTTCTTATTTTCTATTTCATTTATTTCTACTCAAATCTTTGTTATTTCCTTCTTTGTACTTCTTTTGGGGTGAGTTTCTTGTTGTTTTTACTATTCCTTGAGGGGTGCAGTTAGATCTTTGATTTTAGCTATTTCTTCTTTTATAATATATGCATTTATGCCTATGAATTTCCCTCTCAGTACAGCTTTTGCTGCATTCCATAAGTTTTGATATGTTTTGTTGTCATTTTGATTCATTTCAAGGTAGTTACTGATTTCTTTTGCAATTTCCTTGACCCACTGTTTGTCTAAGAGAGTGTTGCTTAACTTCCATATCTTTGTGCCTAATCTGGTTCTTTGGCACTTAGTGATTTCCAATTTCATTCCATTGCAGCCATAGAAATTACTTCGTATAATCTCAATCTTTCTGAATTCATTAAGATTTTTTCTATGGCCTAGCATATGGTCTGTCTTGGAGTATGATCCATGTGCACTCGAGAAGAATGTATATACCACTGTATTTGCCTGTAGTGTTCTGTATATGTCTGTTATGTCCAGATCCTGTAATGTACTAACCAAAATCTTTGTTGCTTTATTGATTCTTTGTTGAGATGTTCCATCTAAAGGTGATAATAGTGTATTAAATTCCCCCACTATAATTATAGAGGCATCTAATTCTGCATTTAGTTTTTCCAGTGTTTTCCTCATGTATTTTGAGGTACCCCTGTTAGGTGCATAAATGTTTATGATTGTTATTTCTTCTTGTAAGATTACCCCATTCACTAATATATAGTGTCCATGTTTGTCTCTTACCATAGTTTTGCATTTAAAGTCTACTTTGTCAGATATTTGAATAGCTACTCCCATCCTTTTTGGTTATTGTTTACTTGTAAGATTGTTTTCCAGCCATTCACTTTCTTTTTTTTTTTTTTTAAGATTTATTTATTTATTTATTTATCCCCCCTTGCTGCTTGTGCCCGCTGTGCCCATTCACTGTGTGTTTTCTGCATGTCTGCTTATCTCCCCCTTGCTGTGAGGTCCTGCTGCATCAGCCCACCGTGCCGCGTGGGCTGGCCTGCCCTCACAAGGAGGCCCCAGGAAACGAACCCGGGGCCTCACACATGGTAAATGGGGGCTCTATTGATTGAGCCACACCCACTTCCTGTTGTGAGGTCTTGCTGCATCAGCCCACCGGGCCGTGCGGGCCGGCCTGCCCTCACAAGGAGGCCCCGGGAAGCGAACCCAGAGCCTCCCATATGGTAAACGTGAGCTCTATTGACTGAGCCACACCCACCTCCTGGGCCATTCACTTTCAGCTTCCTTAAATTCCTGGGTCTATGGTGGTTTTCTTTCTTTTTTTTTTTCATATACATTTTAAAAGATGCTTAGGTTACATAGATGTTACACAAAATTTACAGGGATTCCCATGATCTCCCCCTCCCATACCTCCCATAACTGTCACATAAACCTCTTTCATTAGTGTGGCACATCACCTGCAATGGATATACACATCCTGGGCCTTTGCCACTAAGCATAGACCACAGTTCACATCATAGGCCACACTCTCTCCCACACAGTTCTGCATGGTATATGCTGCTCTAAAATGGCCTATATCTGTCACCACAACGTCACTCAGGAAAACCCCCAAGTCCTGAAAAAGCCCCTGTATTACAACTGCAATTCCCCTACCTGCCCTGAAAGCATCCAGTGGCCACTGTCTTCACCTCACTGTTATAATTTCTTCCATTGCTTGAATCACAATATGTCTACTACAGAATACCATTGAGTCCACTCTAGTCCATAGCCCTTCCCCCAATCCTGAGGGGACTGGAATGGTGATGTCCACTCCATCTCCCAGTGAGAATGGGCTTATATCCCACGGATACAGTGGATGGGGTTATCTTGCTTTCAGCTGCAGGCTTTTTCTATTCCCAGGGATTGCCATTGTCTATCATCATCATCTCCTATACTATCTGTATAACAGTTATAACAATGCTACCATCCACAAAAAAAAAAATGTTTTAATATGGGGTGGGGAAGGGGGAGGGTGTTTGGGTATATGGGAATCTCTAGTATTCCATTTGTGACTTTGCTGTGACCTAAAACTTCTTTGAAAACTAAATGAAAATTTAGGAGACACTAGGGAATGAGAGAGGGAAGACGTCACGGTACATGCTGGACATCCGATAATGCAGTGATAAAAGGAGAAAAAACAATAATAATAATTTAAAAATTTTTTCTTTTGTTTTTTTCCCATTTTCTTTTTTGAATGTCCCAATCCATTAATTATATTTTATTTTTAATTCTTTTTTTCTGAATTTCCTTGTATTTTATCTCTTGCAGTTAAGCTTATCACTATTATTTCATTTTCCTATTAATTGTATTTGGTTATTATATGGGCTTCATCTTCAAGAAAGGTTTAGGTCACAGAAGGGTTACAATGAAGGCTGCAGAGGATCATTGGTGGGGGTTGTCCGGGATGGGGGATTCATGGGAGTAAGTTCATCTTAATATACATGAAAATTATTTAAAATTGTTCAAATGATCGAGGGATGGGGCATGGTCACGGTGGATAGACAATCACTCAATAAATGAGGGAATGCTGAATTCCCTCCCTTTCCAAGGGAGAAGCAACAGGCTCCCGAGTGCAGGGGCAGTGTCTGGCAAAAGAGGATGGCCCACTGTTGGGTTCTTGTTATTGATGTCTAGCCTTATGCATCTAGGCTCTTGTAATTGAAACTTGGCCTACTCTTATGGGGTGCCTAAAGGTTGTCACCTGAGAGCCTCCTTGTTGCTCAAATGTGGCCTCTATCTAAGCCAAACTCAACATATGAATGCATTACCTTCTCCCCAATGTGGGACATGACTCCTGGGGATGAGCCTCTCTGGCAATGAGGGACTAATACTAAGGTGGTTTCCTTGTAGACAACATAAAGATTGGTCATATTTCCTAATCCATTCTGCCAATATGTGTCTCTTGACTGGTGAGTTTAATCCATTAACATTCAGTGTTATTAGTCTCAAGGAATTACTTATATTAGCCATATTTTCTTTGGATTTATGTATGTCATATGTTGTTTTTATTTCTCTTTTTGTCTTTTTAGTTGTTCTTACACTCTCCCCCAGCTCTCTCTCTCCTGGGTTTTCCTTTTAACCTGCATAACTCCCTTTTGTATTTCTTGAATAGCAGGTTTATTGGCATACTCTCTTAATTTCTGTTTATCTGTGAATATTTTGAACTCTCCATCATTTTTAAATACCAGCTTGGCTGGACAGAGAATTCTTGGCTGAAAGATTTTTTCTTTTAGTACGATAACTATGTCCATACCAGTGCTTTCTTGCCTCCATGTTTTCAGATGAGAAAATCAGAATGTAATCTTATTGAGCTTCCCTTGTATGTGATGGTTCTCTTTTCTCTTACTGCTTTCAGTATTTTCTTTGTTGATCGTGGGACAGTTTGACAAGTATATGTCTTTGAGTAGGCTTGTTGGAATTTAAACTGTTTGGTGTGCGCTGCATTTCCTGGACTTTTACATCCAACTTCTTCAATAGGTTTGTGAGGTTTTCAGCCATTATTTCCTCCAACAGTCCATCTGTTCCCTTTCCCTTCTCTTCTCCCTCTGAGATGCTTATGATGCTTATGTTTGTGCATTTTGTGTTGTCATTCAAATTCCTATGTCCCTGCTGGATTTTTTCTTTTATTTATCTTTTCTACTATCTGATTGGTTTCAGATGTGCTGTCTTTCACATCACTAATTCTTTCCTCCACCTGTTCAAATCTACTCTTATGTGCTTCCAGTGTTTTTTATTTCTTCAATTGTGCCATTAATCAGCATCTTATCCGTTATCTTTTTATGTATGTTTACAATTTCTTCAGTACATTCTCCCAGTGTCTGCTTAATATCCTTAATCTCTTCCTTCACTTCATCATATTTGTTATACTCTAAGATATTTGTTTAGACAGCTTTGATTAGTTGTTCTATGTTCTGCCTCTCTTCCTGGTTTTTAGTTTTTTCTTTGGACTGGGCCATGTCTTCTTGTTTCTTTGCATGGTTTGTAATTTTTTGTTGCCCTCTGGTCATCTTTTTATCTTGATGTGTATATTCAGTTGATTAGCTTCTCTCTTTACTCTATGGTTTTATTTAATTGCTGTTTCTGTGTGTGTGTTAAGTTTTCTCTTTGACACTTTTTTCTTCTTTTTCTATTTCATTGCTGTTGTGTATGTTCTCTGGGAGGAAAAAATTAAGGCCAAAGATAATGAAAGAGTTTAGAAAAGTAAAAGGGTAAAAGGAATAATAATAGTAATTGTTTGAAGAGGAAACATTTAATACCTGGGAAAATGAGGATTTAACTCATGTAAGCATTGCAGAGTAGTAGGAATAGTACAGTGGAGTACCAAAAATGAACTGGGAAACCAATAAAGTTAAATATATGATTGAATTAAAAGGCCAGTATGATGAAGAGAAGGAAAGAGAAAAGAAAAGACAAAAAGAAAAAAAGTTAATAAAAGAGAGAAAACAGGATAGATGAAGTAGAAATAAAAACCAGTAAAATTTGGGATTAAACAGAGAGAGGTGGAATGTAAGAGCAACAACAGAAAGCAGAAGATAGAATGATGAGGGAACATAAAGAGAGAGCCTTGGGATACAAAATTAGTATATGCACAGAAGGGGAAATCAAGGAAGAGGAAACACAGTAACCAAGAATCAAGGCAGCAGCACCTTGAGGAATTTATCTCTTTGTCCATCTCCCTCCAGATTGATGACTTGAAGCCTCCTACTCTGTGGGTTCCCAAAAGAGCTCACTCAGACAGCATCTTGACCCTACTGGTTGTTTTTTTGTGTGAGAGATCTGCTTATCTTCCATTGAAAGAAAAAAAAATTAGGACCAGATAAAAAGAAAGTGATAGGAAGACAAAAAGAATATTGGTAATGGTTTTAGTAAAGGGCAGGAGAGCAAATGTACAAGACCTAGGAAATTGAAAAATTAACACAAGTAAGAAGCACAGATGAATAACATTAGAAAAGTGGAATTGAAACAAGAAGCAACTGAGAAACAAATATATAAAATGAATTAAAATGCTGGAATGGTGAGAAGAAGGAAAAAGAAAACAGAAAAGAGATAAAGAATAAAGTAAAAAAGAGAAAGCATACAGAGAAAAAGGGAGAGAGGGAGAATACAAACAAGAAAAATTGGAGACCAAATAAATGAGATGGAATGAAAGATCAAAAACAGAAAACAAAAGATATAAAGATGGAGTGAAAAGAAATAGTGTAGGTAGAATAGATCACTAACCAAAAGGATAAAATAAAGAAAAAGCAAAAAGAAACAATCAGAGAAAGAAAGGGAGGGGATATAAAACAAGCAAGAAACAAAACAGCAGCAACTCATTTAAAAAATAAATAAAAAGAGACAGAAGAAAAAAAAAATAAATATGGAAAAACAGCCTTCTTTTTTAGACCCCTTAGGATATTCTCAGGCTGCTGGTTTTCCTCAATTACTCACCCTGAACCCTGCCCTCTGCAGGTTTTGAACTGGGTTTTAGTGAGTAAATTTATTTTACTCACTTTATTTATGGAAATAAAAGAAAATGCACTTTGCTTTTAAAATAAGAGATCCAAGAAAAGCTAATACAAAGAAAATGTCTATATGTTCCCTTTCATAAAGTTTCAGCATAGATGCCTGATAATCTGGTGAATCTCTTCTCAAAGAATAGCCACAAATTGAACCAGAGACCTCATATACATTAGGTGAGAATTTTCCCACTGAATTATTCTGGGTCCTTGGGTTAATTAACCTTTCAGAATGCTATCCTCCCCTTTTCACTTAGGCAGGATAGATCCCTTGTAGTCAGCTGGAGTGGTGCTGATCGCTGCTTCTCTCTGCCTCCTCACCTATGCAATTCCTCTCTCTACCTAGGTGGCTGGGCATGACTGCCAGCCTGAGATGATCCCTTTCACCTCTCCCTGTTGAGTCAGTGTCTGTTCCAATATTCAAGGGGTGCCCAGCTGGCTAAACTCATCCCACAAAAAAATTGCTTTCCACTCTCCCAGACTCCACTTCCTTACAGGGAATCTGCTGTCACACTCCCATTTGGAGAAGGGGGATATGGTATCTACCTAGTCTGTCCACCCTGAGGTTTGCATATGTGTGCCCCTTCCAGTCACTGAGGTAAGCAACCCCTGATTATTCCTGGCTTTCCAATCTGTCTTGTACCATTCTAGGATGACTCAGAGCACTTACCTTGGAGGTAGATGTCTGCTCTACTGTCAGTTAGATACAATTCACCAGGAGGTTTACCCTCACTTAATATCTTGAGTGTGGGGGAAAGGAGCCCTTCCTGGGAGACTGGGAGTTTAATAACTCATGATTACTTGTTTTGGCTTCTTCGTGTATCTGACCCTCACTCTTCTGGGAGTTAGTAAGCAGTATCCTGGTTTGCTGTGCCCCAAAGCAGGTCCCCATGGCAGCCTCTGGCTTTTTCTTTGTTGTTTTAGTGAGAGCTAAGATTTATGTGTCTAACCCACCCATCGGCCATGTTCCCACAATCCCCCATTTATGTACTTTAAACTTTCTAGGGGCAACTACAGAAAAGTTAAAGGCAATATATCAAATTAATTGTTATAATCTATCTCATTGAATTTAATATATCTAAAATGTTATCATTTAGCATGTCACAAAGATAAAATATATTAAAGAGATATTTTCCATTCTATTTTCACATCATGTATTTGCAATCTTCTCCTAACACTTACTTCCCCTCTCAGTCCAGACCTGGGCCTGATGGTTACTGACCTGGGCAGTGTAGGTCTAAGTTCAAATATACACCTTAATATTTCCACTTAGCCATTTTCTTTGGAACTCAGGATTGTTCTTATCAGCATATACAGACAATCCTCACTCTCTTTCAAGGCTGCACCTTGCTCCTTTTTGTAGATTTGCCATAAGTGATTTTTTTAAAAAGATTTATTTATTTATTTATTTATCCCCCCCCTTGCTGCTTGTGCTTTGCTGTGTCCATTCGCTGTGTGTCTTCTCTGTGTCTGCTTATCTCCCCCTTGCTGTGAGGTCCCACTGCATCAGCCCACCGCGCCACGCGGGCTGGCCTGCCCTCACAAGGAGGCCCCGGGAAGTGAACTCGGGGCCTCACACATGGCAAAGGGGGCTCTATTGATTGAGCCACACCCGCTTCCTATTGTGAGGTCTTGCCGGCCCGCCCTCACAAGGAGGCCCCGGGAAGCAAACCTGGGTCCTCCCATATGGTAAACAGGAGCTCTATCCATTGAGCCACACCCACTTCCCTGCCATAAGTGATTTAACTACTATGTGCTGCATAGGAGGTGTCCAGTCTTTTGATGTTACAAACAACAGCATTGTGTACTTCATTATAGAGAGGACTGTGTGCATAGCTGCAATTAGATTTTGGAGAAGATGTTAGAATTGGAATTACAAAGTAAAAACATCTTGGGTATTCTCCTTAAATACAGAAATAACCAAACACTTACTTTCTATGGCATTCCCAGCCCTCTTCCTCTGTCTAAATAACTCATCATCTATCCTTGTACTCATTTCAGTATTCTAACTTTGTTCAGGGAAACACTTTGATGATGTCTTTGCTTTGAATCTTTGTTAGTTCCAGAGCAACCTTTAATACATGGCGAATTCCTCCCCATCACAGAGGCAATGCCCTCTGAGCACTTTGCCCAATGACCCCTGAATTGGGAGCTTCTTCCATTCTGCCTGGGGAAAACATGGACTCCTTCCAGTTTCAAGTGTGCTCTGAAGATTGTGCTGCCTATTGGCATCTCATGTTGCCTTCTGAGGCCTTTGGTAGGACACTTGTACACTTGTGCTGAATTTAGCCAAATGCATGAGGGGATCACTCTGCAGAGCTTCTAAGCCCTCTCTCTCTCTGCAGCTCTTCCTTCCCCATACAACTCTCTCCCTCTGCTATTCTGCCTTCAAGTGGACCTGTCCCTTCTTCTCAGTCTCCCAGCCACATGGCCTGACCTCAGGGACACTGCCAGGCCCACCTGGGCTGCACTGAGCCTGCAAAAGTTTTCCAGGCTACACACTGGATGCAATCAACTCATTTGTGTCATTCTCTCAGGGATCCCCAATCTGCATGGCTTCTTGTCCAATAAGTGAAAACAGTGGTTTAATATATTATATTTCTCATAACTGTGTTGTGGTACACATATCTCTGTTTTACGGGAAGAAAATTGAAATTAAGGAGGATAGCATGAGAGGCAAGAAAGACTGGTGAATGGATTCAGGATATCTGAGCTCTGGTGTTTTGTTTATCTGTTTTAGACCTGCTGTGAGAGTATGTGTATGAGCCTCCATTTACTCATCTGGAAATAACATGAATGCTAGCATTACTGTGCAATTCCTACATGCCTATTCTCTCAGCAATCCTAGGGGTTTGGTGCTTATATTAGCTTCCATTTTGCAGACTTGAAATCAGAAGCAGAGCGCAGCTAAGTGATTTGTCCAAGAAGGAGGCAAGCTTGGATTTGGAGTTGGGATACTGGTACCAATGCTGTATCTACATAACTACTCTCTACTTTCCCCCAGAAGATGCTAACCCAGGATGTGGTAACCTCTAAGGACCTTCTTGCTCTGTGTTCCTCTGGTTCCATACTTTTCTATAACAACCTGTGAGTTTGTGGCTGAGACTCCCCTAAAACAAAGCTAGTGGCCTTTTAGATACTTCTAAAATCCCATTCATATTTTGAGGCTCAAACTGGAAAACCACTCACCCTTCTGTCACTCTGAGGACAAAGAAGACAACTGTGAAATCCTTAAGTGATGGATTGTAATCTGGAACTTGTAGACCTGTCCATATGGCCTTGGGAAAGTCACATTTTTTGAGTCTCAATTTTTTCATCTGCACTTCATTGTTGCCACTGACAGTGGGAAAGCCCTACCTCTGCAGGAACCACAAAATTGGCTCTAATCTTCTGAGATTTCTTATCACACAGCAAAACCCTGATCCCATGGATCCCATTAAACAAAGACCAACACCACCAATACAGGTTCTGCCCTATGCAAAAAATGGCAATATATATATATATGTTTATATATATATATATAAACAGTTTTAATGAGCATAATCAGTTCAGTGCCAATAATGCAATTACACAAGTGACTCAGAAATTATTTAGTTTCATTGATGGGGACACTTTCATCCATGAATGTCTTCATGGTTCACATCAAAAATTAAAACTTAAAAAAGTGAATTTGTTATTTGTCTTGTACTGTGAACAATGGTGTCTTTTTTGGGGTTTTCCTTGAAGGCTACAAGAGGTTTGGCTAATCACAATTTTTCTAAAGCAAGATGTAGTCAGTGATTGGCACATAAGAGCATATAGGAGATGCAGGTAGAAGGCAGTCTTCTGGAAGTCTTGGAAACTTGATTCTCCCTTCATAGAAGATATAAGATAGAAAATTTCCATCTGTGCCCTAGATGTAGACAGCTCTGTGCAGGTGAAGAGTGAAATACAGGCAGGCAGTGAGGGATAAGCAGAGGAGTCAGACTCACAAGAAAAACCAATGCATTTCAAATGCAAAAGCAAAAGGATCTAGAGGAAATCATGCACACTGTAAATCAATCAACCCTAGACCAGCTCTATTGCTACCAGATTCTTTTTTAAGGAAATTCTGTGTTGAGTCTTTTTGTGGACCCTTCAAAATCCTATTTTTTAAATGAGGCCACTCCTGTGCCAGTAAACTAACCATAGATGGGCATTTGATTAGATTGCAGGACCCTAGGTGGGTCTTAAGCCTCTTACTGGAGACTAAAAAGTCATAGACACAGAAAAAAATGACAGAGATAGAGAAACCCTGAAAGGAAGAATGAGAGATCATGGAGGCTGGAGCCTGGAATCAGCATAGCTCAGAGGCATGGAAAGAAGCCCCCAAGAAGCTGAATGGCCTGGAGGAGAGGGAGGGATGAGCTATATGCCTGACAACCCACAGCTGAGCTCGATGATAAGTAAGCCTAGAAA
>JAQZBX010040207.1:0-22762 GCA_029593785.1 Cabassous unicinctus | reverse complement strand
ACAAGACTGTCTGTATTTGCCTGGAGAGACAGATGAAGCTTCACACCCCTTCCTCCCCTACCTAAGCCAGGGATGGAGCTACAGTTGTGGGCAGAAATCTATGCCATGTGGATCCAAAATGATGACAGTTGCTCAGGTAGACTTACATAGAACCAGACTCCCTCCCTGGCGGGCGTGAGAATGGACCCTCTGGAGTGCCCAACAATCCAATCCACGTGGGCCAAAGATGCCTGCAGTTTTTCTGACAGGCTGAGGGAGTACTGTCCCTTCTGCCCTTTAGGGGGTGGGAATGGAACCACTGACACCCAACAGTTCAGTCCCTGTAGGTCGAAAGTACCCACCGTTGCCTGGAGAGGCTGAGGAAATACCAGCCCCCTCCTATCCTATTATGGTGTGGATTTGGATACACAGGCACCCAACAGTTCTGTACCTGTAGGCTGAAGAGGCTGCGGAGACATCAGACCCCTCCTATCTTACTGGGGATGGGGGTGGATCTTCAAGTACCCACCAGTCCAGGGTGCGTGGGCCCAAAGCACCTGCATTTACCCAGAGAGGCTGGGCAAACACAGTCCCTCTCTTGTCCTATTGGGGGTGAGGGTGGAGCCACAGGTGCCCAACCATTGAGTTTGTGCAGGCTAAAAGCACCTGCACTTGCCCTGAGTGGCTGAGGGAACACCAGTCCCCTCCTATCCTATGGCGGAGCAGAGGTGGAGATGTACTTGAAAGCACTCAGCAAACCAGTTCATATGGGCTGAAAATGACTGCAGTTGCCTGGAGAGGGCGAGGAAACCCAGCTCCTCTCCTATCTTCTTGGGGTGCAGGGATACAGCCCCAGGTGTCTGACTATTCAGACTGTGTCAGCTGAAAGCACCCACAGTTGCCTGGAGAGCCTGGTGTAGGTCCCTCCAGCTTCCTCCCTGCTGGAGGTGGGGCTGGAGTCTAGGATAGGGCTGAAGTCTGATCTTGGTGGAAAGAAGCCAGTCCCTAACTTCACTAGGATTTTCAATCAGCCAGGCTTCCCCTCAGGCTGGGGGCAGAGTTAAAATGGTAGCTACTGTCCTCCTTCTAACTTGGACAGGCTTAAACCCTAGCTGTTCCTAGGATTATACTATAGCCAGTTGAGTCCACTATCCAGTAGCTAAAGTTGGTGGACAATTGTCTCTTCCTCACCCATTTATGGGAAATGGAGCTTCTAACTCCAGCCGTGAAATCGCTCCTGAGGCAGCTTGCGCCAGCCTCTGCGTCTTGGTTTGCAGTTTACAGAGAGGTGGTGCATTTGCCCCCAGCTTCCTCCCTGCCAGAGGTGGGGCTGGGGTTTAGGCTACATCTGCAATACAATCTGAGTGGAAAGAAGCCAGTCCCTACCAGCACTGTGATTTTCAATCAGCCCTGCTTCCCCTCACATCAGGGTGGAGTTAAAATGGCGGTTACCGGCCTCTTTCTGACTTGGACAGGTTCAGAGTTTAGCTGTTCTTAGGTATACTTTAGTCCATTGAATTTACTGATCAGTAGCTGAAATCAGTGCCACACTGTGTCTTTCTCTCCTGTTTTTGGGAAACGGAGCTTCCAACTCCAGGCATGGAATAACTCTCTAGGCGGCTTGTACAGCAGACGCCAGTCTCCACAGTGTGGAGAGCTCTACTCACAAATCTTCTCTGCAGATGGGCAGTCTCCTCCTTCCATACTTTAAAGGATGTTGCAGGATACTCTTCTGGTCTACTGGGGCCCCCAAACAGGTGCCTTAGATAGCTCTGGATGATTACTAACTGCCCTGTAGGGTGAGCTGACTCTTGGAGCTCCTTACTCTGCCGCCATCTTGGCTTTCCCCTTCTTAAAGCTTTCTTTTTTAATTAAAAATGTGAATAAAATATATAAATCTGAGTTTACTTTCTGTAGAAAATTAAGCTACAATAATTTACCACAGGAGTTAAAAGTCCATTCCTCATCTAGAAAAAGATATATATTACATGCGACATTTTGTTGGAATTAGTCAAAAGAAAAAGAATCACAAAATATCCACCAGTCATCGGATAATGTTTAAAATTTTCCATTTGCATTCAGTTCATAGTTATGGCTGAGACAAATCACTCCTATTACCCCGCTGTGGTGATGGTAAACAGATGACCAGTGCCATCCATATGTGAGACAGACTGTCAGAAATCTCAATGTAGTAAAACTTTTCAATAACATGTATAAAATTGAAAGCCAATATTAACAATAGCTTTTGAGAAGTTTTTTGGGCCTATGTTAATAAGGTTTGACCTCTAATACCTTTATAGTAGACAAACACTACAAATTAATTACATGATCTCAAAGCCTTTAGAATGAATATTTATGACTTTAAGATATCTTCCTTCTGCTTCCTTGTTTTGGTTTTATCATTTCAGAAACCATTAACAATGTGGCCTTTGTTAGAATATCCACTATCATCTTTATATAATAGATTTAAATATATATATATAACATCTCTTTAAACACCTGAGTAAGAAGGACCATGTTACCAATAATTTTCTTATTATAGATACCAAAAAGGGGATTAAAAATTGAAAAAAAAATATAGGACATTATTCAACTGTATTTTTAGCTAGCATAGAAGTAAATTAATGAATATATTAATTTAGAAATCATCAACTCCTATCTCAGTTCAGCTATACTGCTAAACAAATTAGAATATCTATCTGTAAGGATTTTAATTACTTAGTTAAATATGGTCTTAAACCAAACTCCTCTTCTGCCTGTGTTGAAAATAGACTGCAGATGATTACATTTCCATAGACTTCACAACATAAGCTTTTTGGTTTGAAATAAGAATGTTAAGGTTGCCAAGTATAAAGTTTATAACTGCTGTTATTTTGGATTATATAGAGTTATGAAAATCCAAATGTTTTACAAGTTAGAAAGTATTCTTTTTTGCTCACTTATAACTTAAAAGTTTCTAAAGTCATTCTGGGAAAACATGCCAAGAAACCCAACTTCTTACCATATGCGTGCATAATTTTATTAAATTACTGTTATTCATGTACACGTTTTCACACACAAACAAAGAATGCCAAAGATTAAAAATACGTTACAAGCATTTTACCAAAATTTCAACTGAGACCATGACCTTATTTGAACACAACATATGGCCTATTTCTAGGGTTATTTTTATTCTAGTCTTAAGAAGAATTATGTATGTATATGCTACTTAGTACTTCCTGTATTTGCCACTGTAATTTCAATGTATACAGAGACTAAATAGTGATCAACATAATCTAAAAAATACATAATTTATTTTGTTGAAAATTATACATATTGTGTATTATATTCTTGGACCATGATTTAATAAATTAATACATTTAGAACAGTGAATGGCATGCAGGAAGCATTATATACTTATAAATGTTAGCTATCGTATAATAATATTTTAATATTTAATATTAACAACTAATATTAAACACATAAATATTAGAAGAGGCCTTTAAGTTTGTGTCTTAAGTTTATTATAAAACAAAGGTCTATCAATAATTTGTTCACAGAATCTTGTCCTTTTTGATATCTAAGAATTTCAATTGATCTCTTCTGAGGTCAAGATTGTGTAAAATTCCATATTTTCTGATTCTTCATACCCATTGTATATGTTCATAAAATCGCATACCCTCGTTGTAGTTACTTTCAGAAAACAGCAACAATGATTGTCTTTCCTCTTGAGATGCAGACCATGAAGAAAATTTCCAATTTGAATATGCTGAAGTGTTTAAAAATTACATAGTTCATGCCAAAATGTTAAAACTCCTCCTACACGCTTATGTTTTGGAAAAAAAGGAGAGAGTGGAAAAGGGCAGGAGGAGTAAGCTGCTTCTTTGTCTCAAATATGCACACATTTGTTCCTAAGATAGGATGCAAATGCTTTAGCGTTGTATAGAAAATTCTTCCCAAGCTGATCTCAATCCACGCTTCTCTCCTACTATTTTCCCACTCATCTAACTTAAACCCCAACTCCAAAATGAGTGTACTTCCAGATAATAATGTGCACCTTGTGCTTTCATCTTTCCAATTTAACACCCTTTCTATTCACATTGTCTTGTAGTTAATTATTTGTCTTTCTCTCCAACATTAGATGATAAGCTACTTAAAATTTCATTTTTTTCTTCTTCTTAGCAAAATGGCTCACTGATTGTTTAATATATGAATAAATAATGATTTTTTTTCTTTTCTGAAAATTACTGAAAACTGTATACAATCGATTCAGTGGGATTGATGTTGCCATTCATTCCCACTGTTATGGAAGAATTAGACCACTGCAAATTGGCTATCAAACCTGACCCTGGATGCACATTATAACTGCTTGGAGGCTTTGAAACAATTACTGATGGTGGGAACCATTCCCAAACACTTAATCAAAATATCTGGGGGCAGGACCTGGACTTTGAAGATTTCCAGGTGATTTTAAGGGACATCCATATTGAGAATCACAGTAGTAGATGACTTTGTAGCTAATTGTAAGGTTTAATATTGCATATATTTCTGAAATAGGCCAAGACATCACTGAGTTGAGTGTTGGAGAAGTTAGTCAATGTTGCTATCGATCTATTTCCTGGCCACTGTTCCATTGCACTATAGTATTAGAATTGTTTCCTAGAGCTCTGACATACATTTAATAGTCTGTTTCTCATGCCCAGATAGATTTGTACTTTTGTGACATAATTTTGTGATTTTAATTCCTTATATAAACTCTTTCATAGATATTTAAATCTATTTTTAAATATCTAAAACTTTATTTGAATATAAAATATTCAAATTGAAGATAAAAGGTTTCACCTGTCACACAGCCTATATTTATTAATGGATTGTTCTAATTCTAGTCAATTTCCTCCCTTCAACTGATAACAATCAGCTTCCCTATCATTTGACCTGGTCCTTCGCTCTGGTACACCATCAAAGAAATCTGCTTTCTTCTACCTGGAAGTCCATCAAATATTTGAAGAGGGTTATTATATTTACTTTTCTAAACTACATTTCTACATTCATCTCATGATATAGTTTTGGTCTTGTCATTACTCAGGTTCGTAACTATTCTGATTAAAGTGCAGTGCAGGGAATAGCAAGGGTTTCACTGATGACTCTCTTTATCTGGATAGTAAATTAATTTATATAGGTTTAAATTTTGCAGGCATCATTTAATATTGAAGGTTCACAATGAACTAGTGAATAATTAAAATACAATCAGACATATTTGAGATGTATTTTATTAAATCAAGGTAAACCTTGTCTCCCCACCCATCTGATAATGTTTGTTGTTGTATTTTTAAGTCTAAACTCAGATGTTCCATTCATTATGGTTAAATTTTAGGTTTATTTTCTTTTCTTTCATATATCTCCTCAAGGTTTTCAGAAATCTAGTTGTGCTGTTATAGGAAGAGAGAGATTTCTTGGGAAGTCTAGAGGCAGAGAGAATTTCATCTGGGCACTATGTTTCCTCCTTTAGGAAGAAGTTGTGGCCTTGCTGATGCAGAGTTCAGTTCAGGACCTCTATACATGCCCTTACAAACAGCACATTGATGCTAATTTTAAGATTTTCCAAAATGGCAATGTAAGTGCCAAGCATACAATGTCAGAATCATAGCATAAAATAACTTTTCCTGGCCCAACAAGACTCTGCCTTGTTCCTACAGCGTGGAACAGACAACTGCCTCCCCCTATTAGGGACTCTGTGGCTGTGTCTGTTTCACACAATGGGTAGCTCAATTCCAAAATGCTTTCATATCCTTGTATAACTAAATTGGGAATGTACTCTAACCGTGGGTATGTATCCACATGTAAGCACATGCATGCATGGAATTGTGTGCTTGTGTTTTTTTGGGGGGGAAGGGGAATGGAGGCAATCTTTTTCTCCTAATTCAATCTATCTGGAGATCTATCGTCATCAAGTTTATGAATTGTGTCTCCCTGCTTTCACTGACTTGTGTCATCAACAACCAAATAAACTTTATCTAAGTCACTCAAAAAATGCTGAAGAGAATATGTTCAAAGACGGATTTTCATAATATACCACTTAAGACACCAACGATTACCTCCTACCTCTAGTTTGGAACAATCTATTTGTGAACATTCCTGTGATATGATTTTCCAAGCAGTAATAAACCAAAATGACTGTATTATAATTCACACATGTATCTCCATTTTTCTGTAAAATATAATGAGAAACTGTCAAAGGTCCTGATTGTCTGAAAGTATATCATGTCTGAATATAATTCTAATATGGTAGAAATTATATCAGCTTAATCAATTAAACTCTTTATAAGGTATAGTAATATAAATGTGGATATTTGTTGAGAAACTGCAATAAAAAATTTTGAAATCTCCAAGCAACCTTCTTCAATTTTAATGAATATCTTAATGACCTGTGAAATAATCATACATAGACATGCTCACACCTAAATTACTAAATAGCTATTTCTGTAAATCCCAGTGTAGTCCTCTGGTGAATAAAATGGGTCCAAGTAGAACAAATTTTGTCAACTAATTGAAAAGTATAAGGTTTACTGCACTATAAACTGAACAATGTACATCCACTCCTAAGCAATAGTAGAATGAGACCCTTAAGCCTTTTATACTAGACTTTAGGGAGGAATAATCTCTAAAGAGAAAATTCTCCATCCCAAAAAGCAAGATGAGAGGGTATCCATATATGTAAAGAGAGATTTACTCCTCTTCTATGATTGCATGGAAAGTTCCAGTCCTAGCATCATGACTCAGTGAATGTTCTTGAACATGATCCAGCTATATTTATCTGGGGTTGGCAAACTAAAACTAAATTTTTGTTAACTCACAAGCTTAGAAACGTTATTATATTTTTAAATTATTTAAAAAATCTAAAGTAGAATAATATTTCATGCCATATTAAAATTATATGAAATTCACATTTCAGGGTCCATAAAAAATTTTATTGGAACACAACCAAACTTAAGCATTTATCTATTGTTTATAGCTGCTTTTGTGCTACTATGACAGAATTCAGTAAGTGTACTGAGACTGGCCTGCTTTTAGCACTTTACAGAAAACCTTTGCCAAACCCTGAGCTACATCAGTACTGATTTTTGTAGGTGCATGTAGTAATAGAAAAGAAAAAGCTCCCCCTAGAATCCAACAAGAATTAATCTACTATGATTTCATGAAACAACCAGACCTAACACTTGGTTCCTACATTCTCAAAACTTAAAATATATGTGGACAGATATATATATATATATATATATATAAAGAAAATGTATCTAGGCAGAATAGTAAGCCAACTGAAGTGCTACATATATCAGTGCTCTAAGAATTCTGAAAATGAAGAAAACAATTCCATTTGTAATGGCCAGGAAGCTCTAGAAAAAGAGAAAGTATTTCAACTGAGATTCAAAGATGGACATGCTTTTTATAAGCATAGATTAGACAAGAGAGAACTTATTCCAGGAAGGGTTCAAGGCATATATAAAACAGGAAAAGTAGAAATAAGGAAACACTGTGTGTGATATGCTGATTGAGTCTACAAGAAAGAAGAATTAAACCAACTTACAGAAGATAAGTTTTTCAATGCTAGCTAAATATAACATCCCTTGTGGCTCTTTCCTATTACCCCATGTTTCTACCATTTTTTTTTTTAATCCCTTGAGCCAAGAGGAATTGCTTCCTTCTTTCTTATTTCATAGCATTATACACAGCTATTTCAGAATCTGCTATAACCCTTTTCATTCTGCCTTCTTTGCTGTTAGAATATGGACTTGCATCAGTTAGATTTTGCTAGGTTTTTCTGCTGTTAAAAGAAATGGTAAAACCGCAAATCTCACAGGCATTGTATAACAAGGGTTTTACTCAGTCATGTTTATGTCCTGCTCTGTGGATCTATTCTGCATCTTCTTTATTCCAGGCTGAAGGACCAGTGTATATGGGATATGCCAATCTTGTGGCAGAGGGTATAATGAGCAATGGCAAAACCATGCAATGACTTGTGAAGCTTCTTACATTCCATTGGCCAGATAATGCCCTCTTAGAAAAGCATAAACATATGGGATATATTAAGCAATCATTAAATATTACTATATGTTAATATAGATTTTAGTTTATGTAATTCTATTATTTTCACATAAATACTCAGGTTCTTTTTTATTTTTTATCCCTTTCTTTACTGTGTATAATAATATATAGTAAATATATTATTCATTAATATATAATAGACATAATATTAATGCCATATGGTACAGCCATATAAATATTTGTAAATAATCCATTGCTCTTTAAAATATTTCTTTATTTCATTTATTTATTATTATTTTTAATTGGGAGCCATTCATAATGTCATCTACAGGTCTTCCCGCAATGATTGTTAATTGCTGCATTTTATTTGATTTTATGGATACTCAATACTTTTGCTCTCTTTTTCTTTAACAATCACATTATAACACATTAAATACAAGGACAGTTATATCAGGCTACCAGTGTTTGAATTCTAGTTCTCCAACTTAACTACAATGAATCTCAGTTTACTCGTCTTAAAAAAACAGGTATAAAATAGCACCTATCCCACAGAATTTATCAGGGCTGAATAAAATTATACTTGTAAAGGCACAATGCCTAGTAGCTAATCAATCAACCAATAATTGATTGATTATTAATAAAAATAAATTATATAATTTATTAAATCTAATAATAATAATTTTTTATTATTATTAGACATTGGTCCAATTGTATGGATTGGATTCTATAGCAATTTTCTACAGAGAGCAATGTACTTGTTTTCTCAAAAGGTTTATTTTTGTTCTCCCATGTTTAAAGTTTGTTTGGTTCAGAGATACAATTCTCAATTCTAAATAATTTTCCTTCAAAAATTTTGAAAATATTTCCCCAGTAATTCAGCCTTGGTATTGAGAATATTGACACCAGTTTTATTTTTATTACTTTGAGGGCAATTTCTTATTCTCTAAAATCTTTTCATATTTTCCCATTTTCCTTGCAGTTCAACATGTTAACACGATATATGCCTCGTAGGGCATTTTTCATTCTTCTTGGTACTTGGTAGCCTTTTAAAATATACTGTATTTCTTCAGCTCTGGGTACTTTCCTTTTAATATTCCAACCTTCTCTCAAAGATTTCATGAAACTCCTGTCCCAATACCACCACTAGGATGGTTATGCATTCTTTTCTTTTTCTATCTAATTTGGGGCAGGAAAGAGGAAGTCACATATGATCACATGGCATTCTGATGTCTTATATTCATTCTTTAGTTCCTTAATTTTTTTGTTTCTTATAGTTACTTTGTTGTGTATTTATTTATTTTCTGGATAATATTTGGTGCAAAACATATAACTTGATTGATTGAACAGTAATTTTTCCTATAATATAATTTTAATAATAACTTCCTATAGCATGTGAAATAAAACATCTATATATTAAATTAAACACTGAGATAAAAAGGGACTATTTTAACACAATATTTTCTCAATCTTAATCTTCTTGAATCTTCTCTAGTATCATACTGTTTGAAATACTATAGCATCATTCAACATGAAATGTCTAATATAGTATATCCTCATGCCTTAAAATTATTTTTCACATTTCTCTTAAATATTTCATTATTCATTTTTATGGGCAACTTGTTAAAGTACAATTTTCAAAATTAAAAAAAATCTGAATCATGTTCAAATACAAACATGTATCAGAAATTTTAAAAAATCATTTATGAAGTTGCAAAGACCATTTGAAGAGCTGTTTATTTACAGGCATTTAAGAAAAAATTAGGAATAAAATTTCCAGATTTATTCAAAACTAATTTATATCCTAGAAGGCAATAAAATCATAATCTTGGGTCATCTTTTCTTCTGGACAGGAATTACTTGCATCTCTACCAGATTTAAAAAATCTATAATTTAAAATAAAGTTTCATAATCTGTGTCTGAATCAATGCTAAGTAATATGTCAAGCAAAATCCCATCCCTTTCCATGTCTGAGCTCAAGTGTTACATCTTCAGGGAGTTTGTTCTCAACCTCCAGTAGCTCCCTCTCCAGTAACACCTTATCATGTGATATATTTATTTCCTTCTATATATTCATAGATATGTCACTTTTATTGACAAAAATGTGTTGAAGACACAGAACCTTCCATTTTCTCATCCCCCCTTATATTTAAGTAGGTCGTGTAATTTATGGCTAGAAGTAATGCACCACTGCCAAGAATAGGCATAGAAAAGTCCACGTGTACCTTTCTACCTGTGTTAGTCCTGCTGCAAAGTCTAAAAAAGACTTGTTTTGAAGTGAATAAGAAGTGTTGAGATCTGAGCAGGCTAGAGCATGATTTTTGCTACATGAAGGACTGACAGTGCAGTCTAAAAAGATAGGCAGATTTCAGCAGGTATAAGGACAACAAAAAATAAACCTTTGAGTGTTAAGCCCTGAGATTTTGGTATTGTTTTTCAGCACACACACACATATACATACAATAACACAAAGAACTCATGCCATCCTAACTAATATGGTATATACGTATCTTAGATAAATGGGAAGATGAAAATGAAGAAAATGTGTTTACTTCAATGAAAGCAATCCTACATGGAATAAAATAATTTCATATACAAACACAAGTTAATTTATTAGGTCATGTCAGCTCTCCAGAGAATTAAGCAAGAGTTCAATCTAACTGTGTAAATGTGCTCTCCATGTCTATTTGACCCATGTACTTAGTAGTCAGCAATTAACTAAAGTAAAGATACATGTATATGAATCTAGTAATACAAGAGGTTCTCCCTGAGTTACTCCAAATTTTCCAAGCAGAACTGTTTCTTCTAGGATAACAGGCAAACAGACATATCCAAGGGCAATAATATCAATCCTGAGCTTCCACTTCTATTGTTACTCTTCTTAAACTCACATTTTGGTCTTCATTCTAGTCTTTTGTCCATTTAATCCTGTTCTTCATTTCTGTCCTTCTCTGCTCTGCTGAGTACTGTGGAGAACTGGAAATCTACAAACTACATTTCTGACTTGTTTTGTCGGCTGGTTTTCTACTAGCTTCTGCCAAGAAGAAGAATTGTTTGAAGATCAGAAGGTGAGAGGAAAGCAGCTTCCTGCTTCTGCAACAGCAGTTGCTGGCAACTGCTGGCATTCACTGGAAGAGATGTTGTTGGGCTTCAACTTTTTTTTGGTCGTGTCAGCACTGATCAAAATGACACCTAATTCAGGGAATCAAAAAGAGTTCTACATGCAATAGCTGGTGTAGGCTGGTGACCTCCAGCCCAGTGGCATTAGCAACCTCTGTTTCTTGTTATCATCTCTGCTTCCCTTTGATTCTTTCCTGTCAGTCTCTGCCAGATTTTTCTTTTTTTAGGTTTTTATTTTTAAAGAAGCTTTAGATTACATACATGTTGCAATAAAAATATAGGGGATTCCCACATGCTCCACTCCCCCCCCACACAGACACTTTGCCACATTAACAGCATCTTTCATTAATGTGGTACATTTGTTACTACTGATGAACTCATATTGAAGCATTGCTACTAACTAGGAACTATAGTTTACATTATACATTCTGCCAGCTTTTAAAAACAATCTTTAGGCCCTTTTACCACCTGTGTAACCATTCAGCTGTCCAGACAGCTTTCTATTTCCTTGACAGGACTGTGATAGACACAGTGATAATGCACTCATCCATCTTGGCATATCACAGGAAGGCAATGATAAGAGAATCAACAATTCATGTAAAATTCATTTTTAGTACATGTGATAAAATGTGTAACAATTAGACATATTTTTTCTAATTTACATGTACATGTTTGCTTAATAATCTGAGCTATACTGAACAAAATTTAAACTTGAAGTAAATAATCACATATGTCTCTGAGTATCCTGAAATAGCTGTATGAATTTTCATGCTGCAAAATCCATGCACTTTATTCTGCCGCATACATCTTTGCATTTTATTTTACACACAATTCTTACAAGCTTATAAATATCACTGTTCAGCCCAAGGTAATTTTAAAACAACAGTTTTATATAGAAGTGTTAGAGTGACTCTTAAAAGCATAGTGAACAAAACCAAGAAAAATAATTGACAACTTAGCCAAAGAACAAAATAGATGCTCAGATAAAAAACATAAGAACTCATGATGTAAAATCATATAGAATAAAAAGTATAGAGATACATGAACTTATAACTTTCAAAAGGCCTCCAATGTCTAAGAAAATTTACTTTCCTATGACACTGAGTCATTAATAAAAGATAATTTATTTTACTTGAAATTTTAAAACAGGTGAGTGTAGAAGTATGTAGAAAAGATATGTAACAAGTCCTTACAGCATGTTGTAATAAAATAGGAAAAATACATAAAGAGTTCTGATGCTTAAATGATATTCTCTTTAGATCCTTTTTTTTTTGTGTCCATGAAAAGCTTTGATTATTCTACTTTTTTAGCATAATAATTAATGGTTCTTTCTTTCATGGTTAAAATTGTTCTTATTTGGACAATAAATTATACGATTATCCTATATATTGGTAATGTGTTTGACATACTATTACTACAAAATACTTTGGTAATGTTTAGTAACTAGCACAATTTCTGGCACATAGTGGTAGTGGCAGAGGTTGGTAGTTGTTCCCAATAATTATACTTCCATTTTTCCCAATTATGCATGCCATCCAGAATAAACTCAATGCACAACTATTTAAGGAGTAAGGTGCAGCTGTGTGATGAAGTGCTGGTCAGATGGGATGTGCAAAGAAACATCACCTGGCTCTATCGAGGAATTTCTTTTAAGAGAGAGTTGGTACTCACATTTAGGCATTCTTTTTTTTTTTAAATAGGTTTTATTTTTTATTTTTATTTTTTAACTTTTTTCTACTTAAAGGATACATATTAGTAAAGCATAAATCCATCCAAAGAGTACAATCAATGGTATTCAATGTAATAATGTTTCATAACTCCATTCACTTCCACAGCACTTTCATTATTTCAATAATAATAATAAACAAAAAACAAACAAAACTCATCACCTCTCAATCTCTCTATGCCTCACCTTACATACATAGCTGCTATTCTTTTTTCTTCTCTCTAGTATATTTGCATTTTATTTTGTAAGAACAATATCACCCATATTCATGTTTCACATGAGATTATACTATTTTATACAGTCTGATGTTACAGTTTTTAGCTTTACTTCTATTAATGACCTTAGACTTTCCCTTTCAACCACTGCCTTACCCATACAATAGCACTTCAAGTTACAATCACCATGATATGCTTTAACCATTTCTATTCATTTCCAAAGATTTACAACCTTTTTACCAATTCTACACAGATTAATCCTCAGCTTTACATTCTCTACCCTCCTTATATTTTCTGTCAACCTATATTTTAATTATTAACTCCATGAGTTTACACAGTATATTTAGTTCATAATAGTGCAGTCATACAGAATTTGTCTTTTTGTGTCTGGCTTGCTTCACTCAACATAATGTCCACCAGTTTCAGCCATGTTGTCATATGCTTAACGATTTCATTTCTTCATAACGCTGCATAATATTCCATTGTGTGTATACACCACAATTTGTTTATCCATTCATCAGTTGATGGACATCTGGGCTGTTTCCAACTTTTGGTAATCGTAAATAGCACAACGATGAACATTGGTGAGCAGATGCCTGTTCATGTCACTGCTCTAAGTTCTTCTGGGTATATATGTAGTAATGGTATTGCCGGGTCCCATGGCAAGTCTATATTCAACTTCCTTAGGAAAGGCCAAACAGTCCTCCACAGTGGCTGTACCATTCTACATTCCTACCAAAATTGAATAAGTGTTCCTATCTCTCCAAACTATCTCCAACATGTAAAGGTTTCCAAAATTTTAATAGCATAAACCTTCTTTTAATCACCTCCTCCATGCCACTTCTTGGATGTGGCAACCCCATTTTGGAACATGAGGTTTGGGGTCAAGCTGTTTGGGCAGCAGAAACCTGAGCAGGAAGGCCCTTGGTCACCTGGGGAGTTCTTGGAGTAGAGAAGCCAGTAACCAGCTCTGGTCCACTTACCTCTAGAGCAGAGGTTCTTAACGAAAGGTCCATGAGCTTGACTTGAAATTCAAAAAAACATTTTTCTTGTAGGGATGTGTTGGTGCGGGTGTGATATATTTATTAAATAATATGCAGTATTGTGTGGATTTAGTAAGGGTTCCATGACTTTCACTGACTGGCAAAGGGGTCGGTGGAACAAAAAAGGTTAAGAACCCCTGCTCTAGAGTATATTAATACAAGAAAGAAATAAACATATATATTGTTTAAGACACTTTTATTTGCAAGCAAATATAATCTTTACTGAGATAGTAGACACTTTATAACTTTACAAAATCAATTATTGAATCAATCTTAAGGTGACATTCAATCAAACCTAGAGATGATGTGTCACTTAATATGCTTTTAGCTGAAAGGAATATAAAATCTCAATCAAATTGCCTTAAACAATATTAATATATATTTAATCACATAACTGAAAGGTTACATTTAGCATGGAAGTCAGGTGGCCCAATAGGATCACATTTTATTCACATTTTTTCCAAAGTTCCAGTCTGTCATCTTTGGCAGCCATTGTGGATTTAGAAAGATTGCTGAGAGCAAGAGCAATTTTATTCAACAGGAAAGGGAGGACTGTTCCCTAGATTTTAAAATTAAGAAACTTCTGGAGGAAGCCAGTGGTAATCTCTCGCTGGGGCTTGAATTATTTCCATTCCTTTCATTGTGTGAATGGTGTGTGCTAATATAATAGATTTCAACTTGGGCTCCAGGAACAATCAATGACAAAGGAACTGGGATAACCATTATAGTCTTAGACAATTCATAACCCACACCGCTTTACAGTAAAGGAGGATATGGAGTTGGGAAAGAAATGAATGTCAGTGGGGCTCAATGAAAATATTTTCTACTGTCCACCCCTTTGGCCACTCAACATCTATACTTCCTTTTTAAAAAATATACTTTCAGAAATGCTCACTCCAAACACCTTGAAAGATAACTTAGTCCTCTTAAGTTTTTATATCCAGCTCCATGTCCAGGATCTCAATGTAACATACATTCTGTTTTGTGGGATTTAGTATCTTCCCTTATGGTCTGTAGAACTATAATTAAAAGGCACTGTGTTCCATTCCCCAATGTACCTTATGTATAAATATAGTTAAATAATAGGAAAACTATAGTGAAGAATTCATTTTTTAGTGTATTTCTTGTTTTGTTAAAAATTAGTGTGCATTACTTTTTGTTAAAAAAAATATAGAAGGAAAGAGAAAGAAGGAAGGAAGGAAAGAAAGAAAGAAAGAAAGAAAGAGAGAGGCAAATAATCATGTAATCGAGAAGCATTGCCATAATGATATCTACCAGGATCTAAATTAAATTCAGGAAAGAACTTCACATAAAAAGGTTTAGTTTTGTCAAATCCAAACTCTATAGTTAATATTAAAAACTCCTCTAGACAAAAGGGGAAAACAATGGAGGTTGAAGATTCCAAATCCCTTGTCATGAGGGTTTCACAATAAATATGAACAATAACAAAAGCTTAACAAAACACCAAACTCAAAAATAAACAGAGAAGAGCATAGTCTTTGTGAATAGGAAAGACCATCCACTTACCTATGGTCACATATCACATTATGTTGGAAGGAAAGAATAAGACTCGTTGACTTGGCTATGGAGTTTTTTCCTTTAGGGAAAAGTCTCTAGTCTATTCTTCCTCAAAGCCTCATCTGAGATTGATAAACAATGCCTATTCTAGTATTGTACTAGATTTTTAAGCATTATACTAAAAATTATCTGCTGATGAACTAAAATAAAAAATCTGGGAAATACAAATGGCAAAGTACTACATTACCAAATTACTTCAGCATTATTAACTAAATACTATAGGATTAAGGAAGAACTCTGAAAGAAATTTAAAATAATTATCCAAAACAGCTTTAGGAACATTGTTTTGTCTATGAAAATCATTTATTACCCTTATAAGTTAGAGAATGATCTCATTTTGCTATGTAAATTACAGAGTAATTATGTTTAATGGGACCAAATGTAGAAAAAAATATAAGTTTTGGGCAGTTTGCTTATATGTTTTTCCTTTAAAAAATGTTTTATGTGCAATCTTTTATGCATTGTCTGTATTACTAGAATTGGAAGTTTAGCAGCTTATCACCATCTATTTAAATTTCTGCAGAAAAAGAGGATTCAAGAAAATGAAATATTTTCCTTTGATGTATTTATAAATTTAGCTTTCAGGCTACTTTTCTTTAAATATTCCTGGGCTACAGTAATCACTAAAACAGGGATTTCAAAATCATTTGATCTGCAAAGTTACACCTGACAGATCTGTCTTATTTTTGCTCTTTTATTTCTTACTTTTGAGTATTTGGCAGGTCTAATCATGTTGATTGATATGTGGTAAAAGAGACTGCTGTGAAAACTGCTTTAAAGCAATATGCTGCTGATGAAAATGGTGCTGCAATTTAAGATTTTAAAATAAAGATGGAATAACTTTAGTATTAGAAGATGCATAGATTTCAGTGAGAATTGGAATAAGACTTCCATTTGGACTGATATCAGTTAATAGTTAAGTTAAATTGCAAGTGCTGTTAGCCTTTACCATCACAGTGAAAACGAGACTTAAAAATGCCAAGAAATAGTTTCCTTTATAGTTTATTGTGACATTATAAATCAAACTAAGAAAATTATAAAAGTGGTTATCAATTATCACGAGGTGTATTGTACATTTTCCTTACTTTGATGCATGCACTTTCACTCTTCCACTCCTTTTTCTTGGCTTAATATAATATGTTAAGTATAGAAAATATGAAGGCACTTTTTTCACCCTCCCTCACACTTCCCATTACTTAAAAAATACATTGATATTTATTATAATAGGGGAAATTATCTCTAAAATGCATGAGGATTTATAGTAAGGAAGTAAGGAACCCTCACAGAGAGTTTACTGACCAAGAAAGAATATCCTCAGAATCCACAGGGAATGTACACACAGATTCATGAGGAGAGAAGTATGACTATTTATTCATCTCTAGATGACCAACACCTAATAGGCTCATAAACTCTCTCTCTATATATATATATGCACACACATACATATAAAACCACTTACTTATAGGTCTATATATATTATATATATTATATATATACATACATGTGTGTATAGATACAGATTAAATTAACAGATGAAAAATTTCACAGGATCTTGTCTTCCCAAAAGAAGACAGATGTCGAAATGTGTTCATGAAACTTATTTGCTCTCTGCCCTACTTGAAGCTAAAACTGTATTCATTGGTAACATAAAAGAGGAAAAGAAATATACAGACTTCTGTTTGTTAAGTTTTTATTTTATTTTGCTCAGAATCTTACTGTCTTAATGGAGAGAAGTGAATTCTTTCTCTTTCTTCCTAGAAAAGCTTATGTGTTTTATAAATAAATTATATTTATTTTATAAACATGTTTTCAGATACATACCTTTGAATAAATAAAGAAGTATGTGCCTTCCTCTGCTAAGATATTTATCAATAAAGATATATTTCAAATAAAGAATATCTCCTCACCTATAAAATCTGTACATCACTACCAAAAGAAAGATTATAGTAAGGCTACACATTGAAATTTAATACTGTCCTGTTTAAACATTTTTGACCTTTCCATGATTTTTTATGTTGTAGTTTAAATCTGTAATCAGATATAGCTCTTGCAAACATCAAACTAGTGGCGTCATACTCAAGCAACAACACTGGAAATGAGTCAAAACAAACATACAAACAATATTGCAGCTAATTGGGAAAATTATAGCAGTTAAGTATTGCTTAAACTGAGAATTCAGGAGGAAAATTCTGTCCCCTTTTGGAGAAATTTACTACATTACACATTTTTACTAGCATTTTAGTAATTCTCTCTTTAAAATATATATATTTGTTTCTGCTTTTGTAATTCTAAATCCTGAGAATCTGCTCTAATTCTGTAGGACTTTACTTGGAAACAAATATTCAGCACAGTCTTAGACATTGAACATGAAAAGAAAACTGTTAACAGGGACAAATGAGGATGACATAAAGCCTAATTTTCTGCTCTCCCCCGCCCCCCATACCCTGCCTCCTGCAGATGTTCATGACAGCATTTACAGGCATACACAAGATGTTTCCTCTATTAAAACTGGTCATCTGTTGCTTATATACAAACAGTCCCTTTCCAAATAAATTGATTTGAGCAGGGTGACAGTAGTCCAGCAATAAATATACCTAATTTTCTTACTTCTACAAGGTAACTGCAATCAGAGACGAGTAATAGCAAGTTGTAGCCCAGAGAACTGATATCAGAAAAAAGTGATGTTTTGAGGGAAATTGAAATGCTTTGCTGCATAACAGGACTGACATTGCTTTCTCAACTTTTACCTGGAAAACCATGGGATTCACACTTTCACACTGTAGACAACACTGATAGAAAGACGTCTTTAGACCTGGCTATCCTGTGTGCAACTTAAAATTGTAAGAGAAATAAAGAGAAAAAAAAATTAAAGCATAAAAAGAAGTGGTAGAATTTATTAGAGCAGAATGTCAACAGAACATAAAACTCCACTAAAAATATCTCCCAGAATAACTCAATAGTTTTAGGCTGTATCCTACTAGGAAGATAAAAGAAAATATACTAATGAGTATCTAAATCAGAATAAAAGTGATAAACAAGGTACTCTTCTTGGTTTTATTTGGCTGTGTATTTCATGAGTGATTGGTAAAAGATTATACACTCTCTAAGGGACATTATGTCATAAACACACACGCACCCATATATATGGCATATATGTATTTGCAAGGAATGGGGAATGAGGAGGGATAAACACCATGAAGAGGATAGTTTGTTAATTTTGAGTCCAAGATACATGACATAAGACCACTCAGAACTAATCATTTGATGATTTTGCCATCATTTATCAAGTTTAGAAATGATATTTAAAATTACCTTGCTATTGTAAAAATTCATATATTTGAAATTTATTTTCCTATAAATTATATGGTGATAATATGATTCAACTTTTATATGCTAAGTTCATTTTATTTATAAATCTTATTTATGAACAGAGATTTATAACATAAAAGTAATAATATAGGAGGCAGGATCATCAAATTAATAGCAAATATTTTATGAAAAATATGGGTAAAATGTTAGTTTTTTAAAAATCAAATTTTTGCTATGAATACATATATTTATTTGCAACAAGAATACAAATGTGATTGTGTTGGATAAGAAATAAAATATGCACACAAATATAGTCACTAAATGGCCTTTTATTTGTTCTAAAATATACAATTATTATACTACCATAAAGTTCTTATTATTAACTATCAGCCTGGACAACGTCAACTAGAGTCAATCTCTTCACCCATCTTTAAAATAAATGTTACTGCTAACATTTAAGCTTTGTAATGTTACTGTAACATTTAAGTGTAATTGTGATTGGATAAATTAATCATGTACTATAACGTAAAAGGAGAGAGGACAATAAACTTCAGGAGGGAGGTGAACTCAAATGAACTGAAGAATTTAGTGCTCAGCTTCAGTGTAATGTTATGACTTTCACTTGAGCAGATGAGAAATAGCAGAGGTGTGTTGTCTCAAAATCATCAGTACAGTCAATTCTCCCCTGTACCCAAGCTAAAAATCCATCAAGAATCTGAATACCAGAATATAATTCCACAGTATAAAATCTTTTAATATTGCAAGCACTCATCTCTGCTGCTGCTCTATGTACTGCATCCAAAATGTAACTATTTAATTATTTAGCACCTATATAAATTTGAGGTTTTTTTTTTTAAATTTGGGTGTGTGTGTGTGTATGAATTTATATATTGAAAACATCTGCTGCAATCATGTATTATGTAGATGCAAATAGTTCCAAATGAAAGGGAAAGTTTATATTATGCTCCAAACATTTTCCAATCTACTTCATCCTGTTATTTTGTGTTGTCACACTGTGTCTAAAAATTAGAAAGAATACAAAATAAATACACTGATTTTTAATTTTTTGTTGGCTAAACAAATAGATCACAGAATAATTTAGATGACTGTTAGATTTTTTTATTTTGGCAGATTCCAGAGAGATAGTAATGAAATGGAAGCTACTTTGAATTATGTTCAACATGTCAGAAAATTTGTAGGTTGGTTCAATATATATATATAAAGGGATTTTGTAATTTGCTAGTGATATCTGAGAACCATCTGGAATATTCCGCATCTCCAATATGGGTTTTGAGTATCTTAGATAATCCAGTCAGAGCTAGTAGGATCAAATACATCATTGAGTCTTTCCTCTACGACTGCAAAACATTAACTTTGGGATGGTAAATGAATGTTTTATGTTCTTGAGCTTTCCAAGAAATATCACACCCCACAGTGGAAACGACCAAGTCCAAGTCCCAGAGAAGAAAATGGGAAAAGTCAACACAACACATAGTTTCTTCCTGTTAGTCATGTATATATGGGTAAAGACATTGGACTTAATCTGTCATGTGAAATAATTCATTTTCTACTGATCGAGTGAAAATCAGTTACAAGAAACTTGAAAATTTGGACACCAGCTTTATTTGATGATAGGAAAATAAACTTAGCATGCTTTTTTCCCTGGAAGGGTATCTCCTAGCATTTTATAAGTGGGATGAGAAAAGAGAAAAACAGTAGAAATAAGGGATAATAACAAGAACCTCCTAGATCAGATATACGGTTTATAGTTGCAATTACAGATTAGTTTATAATTTGTAGAGAGAGTCACATGCACAATTCTGCCTTGGCTATATGAGTCTGTAGGTTACCCGCCTTACATTATTATCATAGCCTACAGATTCCTCAGGCTACACTATCCCATATTTATTTCTACATTTTTTCCATTTCTCTAGTATTGTTTAATTAATTTCATTCCTCTTCAATTCCCCTGATCTTTCTCTTGTGCATTCCTATTCCCAGAAATCCTCCCAAATATTTTCAAGTCTCTTATTCCTGCTCAAATTTTTATCATCTATTTTATATCATCTCTTCTTCAAATTACATTTTAAAATTACTTTTTATCTTCTCCCTTCCATTTTTGTTGTCTTTGTTCTCCCTTTTCATAAGCTTCTCCTAAATGTAAAGATCCTTCTCAACTGGTGTAGTCATATTTCACAGAGGGCATTCATGTATTTGAAAGCAAACCACTTCATATTCAGTTTTACATTTGGACAACATTTTCCAAGTCTTAAAATGAATATATATGTAATCTAAAATTGGTTCTCTCTTACCTGACCTCAAAGGTGGCTTGATGTAAATACCTTTCCAAGAAGTTAAGTACATAATTTACAAAACCAAACATACTTTGTATTTTCAAAGCACTGTACAATTTTTTTTTCCATCTTAAAACATTGACATGATGAGGAAGTGGTAAAGGAATGTGTTCAGGGCTATCTTTTTGTTCACCAGTTGCCCACGTGGAACTCACATCTATGGTATGACGTTGAGCCATTCTGCTCAAATCTCATGCACGTCAGTACTTTTGGGGACATCTCTATAATACATAGGGCCTCTGCAAGCCAGCCAAGGAGTGACATCTCTGGGGAGCCTGACCAGATAGGTCCAGCTACATGTATAAAGCTCCAGAGATAAAGCCTGTATTTTTAAAAACAATAGTGAAACTACATACAATAACTTATATAGTTCCAGCAGAATTCATATGGAAATTTTATGGTAGCAAGTTTTCAATATATATTTTTATTGAAGTATATCATTCATACATGAACATACATAAACAATAAGTGTATAGTGAAGGGTGTGAACTTACAAAATAAACATGCATAACATCATACAGGGCTTCCATACATCACCCATTCACCAATACCTTATATTGTTGTGAAACATTTGTTACAAATTATGCAAGAACATCATCAAAATATTACTACTAACTATACTCCATATCTTGCATTTGGTGTATTTTCCCCCCAACCCATCCTATTTTTAAAAAATATATTTTTATTACAGAGGTTATGAACTTACAAAACAATCATTCACATGTCTAGAATTTCCATACAATACCCCTTCACCAACACACCACACTGTGGTGGAATATATGGTAGAATTTATATGAAAATTATTTTGAAAATTCTTCCTTATAAAAAAAGACCTCCAGTCCACCTCCACCACGGTCTAGATACCCTCCTCTGCCACTTCTATGAACTTGATATCCATCTTCTTCCCTGTATCTTCAATCCTTTCTCCTTTCAAATGCGATTCTCTTTTAATACATAATCAACACTAACTCTATTTAATTCTCTCCTCCACCATATGGAACTTTCCTTTTACAGCAAAATTTCCCGAGATAATTTTTATACTTGCTGTCATTGATTCTTCAACTTCCTATTTCTCCTTAATTTGCTCTCACCAATTTACAGATGATTCTTGCTAAAGTCAGCGATGGCCTCCATGTTAGTGAGTCCAACAGATACTTTGAGACATTTGCTTTGGCAGAAGTAATTGACTCAGCCCCATTTCCACCCCTATTGTCACACCCTTGATTACATGATACCATGATAGTATTCTTTCCTGCCCTAGCATGATACCTGGCATATAACAGACACCCATTTCTATTGAATTTGACTTCAGTTTCTCCCAAGAAAATTCTGTATACACTAAAGTGGGCAATAAAATTAAATTTAAAAAAATAAATACAAGATACTGTATGAAGAGATGGATGAATACTGTATGGCCCT
>JAQZBX010040206.1:0-22755 GCA_029593785.1 Cabassous unicinctus | reverse complement strand
CACTAAGTGTCAAACTATGCAACGATTTGGGGATGGAATGTTCTCTATAGAGTGAATCACAAGCTGTAGACCTCTTCTATTTGGTCCTGCTTTTCCTTCTAAAGCACATTACCATCTTGTTCCTGCCTTTGGTTGGTACATGACCCTTCCTCTTAATGAGCCAGCTATCAGCTGACATTTCTGGTCCTCCGTCTTCGTGATTCCTGGTTTGGCCATTCAGCCGCTGTCATCAGTCACCTGGGACGAAGGTCTGTACAACAAGCCTGAGATAATCTTTGAGTGAAAAAAGGACAGACTGCAGCTTTCTCCTAGAGGAAGGAAAAGAAATAAATCTACATTTATTGACTTTTCACAATTATTTTGAGAGAAAATATTCATGTGTATTTCAAATTTGCTTTACTTCTTATATTTGTTTTTGCTTCTATTACATTTTGAAACAAGGAAGTTTCATTTATTTAAAAAGCAAGCAAGAAGCCCAAATGCTGGGTTTGTGGCACCCTAAATAATTCAAATTACTCACCAGTGGTTCTCAGCTGGGGTCAGTAACACCCCCTAGGGGGCATTTGTTCAGGGGCTTATCACTGTGCTTGGGAAAAATACTAGTAGTTAGTTGCTGGGGTCAGGGCTGCTAAATGTCCTGAAACGTACAATCCCACACAAGGAGAAACTGTCCGACCTCATTGCTCCTACGAAGTGCTCCTACTGAGAAATATCATCATAAAGGCAGTTGACATCAGTGAAGTCAAAGTGCTCAGACAGGCCTCTTTCACCCACACAGAAGTAATCCTTTATTTCCGTACCTCATTGGTAATAGAAATATCACATCCATCCGTTTGGAAACAATTAGTGTGTTGGCAACTGGAGTAAATAAATGATTTGCCTTTAAAAATAATTAACTCTTCCTTCTCAAGTCAATCAGAAGGGAATTGTGCAAGTTCATATTCGATTATGATTTTGTCAGAAGAGATACTGGCAAGAGGTATAGGTGAAGGACACTATTCCTGATACTCTGGATCTGGGACCAGGATAAAGAACTTTAAGCCACAGACTACCTGACCCACTTCCAAAGTCTCCCTCTGACATGTGCAACAGGATGCAGCACTAATCACAAGAAGATCTTAGGAAGGTTTTAGACCAGACCCCTCTCATCTGCCCTTGGGGACAGCACATTTCTGGCAAGAAAGATCTAGCTCCTCATTTAAAATATAGGCTGTCTTCAAATGAGTGAAGAGTTAAGATAACTTTCTTGATATGAGTTTGCAAGGAAGAAAGCTTATTTTTCTGCTTGTCTATGACATAAAATAATGTTCTAGGAAAGAAATCACATTCTTTTATTACTTAGGGTTTATCATGCAATCTTATATATATTGGCAGCAACTTAATAACTATTTATCTTTAATCTGTCCTACTAATTCTCTTCTCTTCTCTCCAAAATGGCCCTGGAACTTAACCACTGATAATGGCTTGTCACTTTTGATTTCCCCTTTAATTTTAGGAAAAGCCTTTCTGATAATGTCTGAAAGTCCAGGCTGATATAACTTTAGTCAACATTTTATCACTGAAGGTCATTATGAGATAACATTTACCCATTTTTATAAACTTTTAATAAACAGCAAATCCTCACCTCCTTAGTTCCAAATATTTTTCTATCCATTTTCCATTCATCTTAGAATACTTTCACTCTCCCTGTCTTTGTTTCTTGCCATGCTAAGTAATTATGGAATAGGACCTTTAGTTTCACATGTGGCTCATCTTCCTTTAGCTCTGCTGAGTTTTAATTATCTCCTAAAATTTCCCCCTGGCTTGAATTGCTTATAGGGACTAAGAAAGGATAATCTGAATTCTCTGAGTAATTGACAGTGCCTCATTTCTCTTAGACACCTGCTGATATGACAATAGGTTTAGGTCTGGTGTATTTGATGTGCTTTACATGAATCAAAGTCACTTAGGCTATCCTATTGTCTTTTGAAAAGCAGAGAATGAAGGATCTGTGATGAAGAGACAGATGAAATATTTTGTTTCTTGCTGATATGGCTTTACTGATATAGCTCTTGAACTGGTATCATAAAAGGAATGAGTACTGGCTTGAAGCATTTGGGAAGCTTAGCAGAGGGGGTTAGTGAGGAAAGTTGGCTGTGGAGAGAACTAGCCACAAGGGGTGGGCTTGGAAAGGGAAGCCAATCTGTCCTATTCTGGGCAAAAGGACACAAGCTCAGGCTGGTTGAGGCAATCATTGGTTTTCAGAGGACTAAACCAGTAAGGCAAGGAATAGTAGGAGGAGATCCAGGAGTTGGTCGGTGTCAGGAAATTATTTATTTACTCTCCTTTGTGGAGGTGATGGATGGGAGATCTTGAGTGCAGGATCATTTTTTAAGGGAAGAATGGCTAATAGGAGCCAAGCAAGGTAGCAGGGCTTTTAGTTACTTGTGGTTTATGTTCTGGGTCAGGGATACAGAACTGGCATGTTAGGTAGCAGACTAGAGAGATTATGGAAGGGGGAACTAAGATGGAAGCCTAGCTTTTCCATCCAGATAAACATAGTCTGGGAGAAAGAATTGTGGCAAATCCACGGCTACATACATAGCAAGGAATTCCGTATATGGAGGTAAAGGAGAATGAGAGCGCCAAGCTCTACATACTAGATCTCAAGGTTTTTAAAACATTTTCACTTATTTTTTCTTTCTGATTTTAAAAATAATATAAAGCTTTCTTAGACAACTTAGAAAATGCAAAAACAGTATGATGGGAAACCAAAACCACCTATAACCTTACACCAAGGAATAGCTGCTCTTTAACAATTTATACTGCTTGCCCATTTATCTATCGGTCCACTCACTTATCATTAACTATCAGATTTAAACAGGACTTTATAAACTATTTTATGTTAGGCATTTCCCCATGTCATTATATAGTCTCTAAATATAGCTTAAACAGTTTGCTAATTTATCACTATAGAGTTCCAAATCAGTTTGTGTCCTTAATATCACATACTTATTCATTCATTTGGAACCTATTTATTGAGTGTCTGTTTTTGCCAGGCACTGTTTTTCTTGCTGGAGATTGTTCAGTAAGCAAACAGTTCCTGCCTTCATGGAGCTCACATTCAAGTTACTTTATATTCCGAAGTTTCCATTTCATTTTTGATGTTATAAATAATGCCATGCCCAGAAATCCTTTTACATCAATCTTGGATCCCATCTCTGGTTATTTCTTTAGGACATAATTTTTTCAACAATCTTTTCAAATTTTACATAACTTTTAGAAATTATGAACACTTAACAATACAAAAATGAAAAATGAATAGTACTCTCTCTATATTTGTATGGGTATATATGTATATATACACATACACATAAACATTCACAAACGCATTTGAAAGGAAATTTCAAAGTAATGCCACTTCATCTCAAAATACTTCAGCATGTATCTTCTGAGAATGGAGACTTTCTCCTACATAATCACAATACCATTATCTCCTAAAAGAATTAACAATGATTTCTTAATATTATCTAACATCTTTCTGTAATTAGAATTTCCCAGTTGTTCCAAAGTTTCTTTTATAGCTTAAAAAAAGGATCTAAACAAGGTTGTGTGTTGTAATTTGTTGATATATCTCTTTAGTCTCTCTGTCTCTGTTTCTCTGACTCTGTTTCTCTTTGTCTCTTATTGAGGCAGAAATATATTAACACACACTCATAATATGGTACAGACAGATCCCTCATATGCTTTACCCAGTTTCCTTCAATGGTAACAATTTGCAAAACTATAACATAATATCACAACCAGAGGGCTGACATTGATACAAGCCATCAATCTTAGCCAAATTTCCCCCGTCTTACTTGTACTCATATGTCCATGTATGTATATTAAATTTTATATCATTTTTATCACTGGTGTAGATTTGTGTATCCACTAGCACAGTCAAGCTACTGAAGGAGGATCACTTCTGTTGCTCTTTGACAACCACACACGTCTCCTTTCTTCTGCCCCTCCCCTCCCCAACGCCCATACTTAACCCTTGGAAAGCACTATTCCTAAAATTTTGTCATTTAAAAAATACTTTATAAATGATCTCATACAGTATGTCATCTTTTGCAACTGGCTTTTATTTCACTCAAAATTCCGTGGACAGTCATCCAAGTTGTAGCATGTATCAATACTTTGTTCCTTTTCATTGCTGAGTCATATTCCGTGGCATGTACACCCCACAATTTGGTTTACTTAATCATTGACCTTTTAAGGAGCATCTGGGATGATTCCAGTTTTAGGCAATTTCAACTAAAGTTGCTATGAACATTTGGTACAGGTTTTTGTGTGAACATGAATTTTTCTCTGGGATAAATGCCCAGGAGTGCAATTACTGGGTCATATGATAGGTGTGTGTTTAGTTTTGTCAAAAATTGTCAAAATGTTTTCCAGAGCGACCGTACTATTTTAAATTTCCACCAACAATGTATGAATGATCCAATTTCTCTACATCATCACCAACATTTGCTATTGTCATTTTTCTTTTATAATTTTGATTATTCTTATAGGGGCTTAGTGATAACTCACTGTGGTTTTAATTTGCATTTCCCTGTTGACTAACGATGTTTAACATCTTTTCATGGGCTTATTTACCATCTGGTATATCTTCTTTGGTGAAATGTCTATTCATGTCTTTTGCCCATTTTCTAATTGGGCTGTTCTTTACTGTTGAGTTTTTGAGAGTTTTTTTTTACATTCTAGATGCTATTCAGTTGTGGATATGTGGTTTGCAAATATTTTCTCCAAGCTCTAGTTTGTCTTTTCATCTTCTCCACATAGGCTTTCACAGAGCAAAAGCTTTTCGTTCTTATGAAGTCCAGTTTATCAATTTTTCCTTTCATCAATCATCCTTTTTTATGTCAAGTCTAAGGGCTCTTTGCCTAGTCCTAGATCTCTAAAATTTTCTCCTATTTTTTTCTAAAAGTTTTATACTTTACATTTAAGCCCATGATCCATTTTGAATTACCTTTTGTATAAAGTGTAAGATTTAGCTTGAGTTTACTTTTTTTTTTTTCTTTTGGACTTATGTATGTACTATTGCTCCAGCACCATTTGTTGAAAAATCTCTCCTTCCTTCATCAAAATGGTTTGCACCTTTGTTAAAAATCAACTGACCATATTTGTGTGGGTCTATTTCTGGGTCCCTATTTTGTTCCATTGACCTATGTGTCTATCCCTTTGCCAATATCTCACAGTCTTGAATACTGTAGCAATATAATGTCTTAAAATTGATTAGATTGATTCCTTCCAATTTATTCTTCTTTGTCAAAATTGTTTTAGCTATTGTAGGGCTTGTGCCTTTTTATATAAATTTTAAAATAAGCTTGTTTATGTCTATAAAAATATTTATTGGGATATTGAAGGTATTGCATGAAACCTACTGGTCAATTTGGGGAGAACTGACATCTTTACTATTTTGAGTCTTCCAACCCGTGAACACAGTACAACTTTCCATTTGGTTAGATCCTCTTTGATTTCTTTCATCAGCATTTTGTAATTTTCAGCATAAAGATCCTTTAAGTGTTTTGTTCAGTGTATACTTAAGTGATTAGTTTTCTTTGGGACAATCGTAATTATATTATTTTAAATTTCAGTTGTTAGTATGTAGAAATGTGATTTTGTAGGCTGAAACCTTGCTGAACTCATTACTAGAGGATTTTTTTGGTTGATTCCTTGGGATTTTCTATGGAATCATGCCATCTTCAAATAGAGATAGTTTTATTTCTTCCTTTCCAATCTGCATACCTTCTTTAGTATCTTTTAATTTAACCATGTTTACCACATTGTTTTTCTAATATTGATTTTTTGAAGATACTGGTACAATTATCTTGGAGCATATAGTACAGTCTGGCTTTTATTTCCTATAGTGTCATTTAATTTATTCTTCCAGTACCTGCATTTCTTGCCTAATAGATGTTAAGTCTAGAGGCTTAATTATATTTAGATTTAAAATATATTTGGCAAGAATATTTCTTAGGTGATGCTGTGTTCCTCACGTAAAAAAAAAAAATACAAAAAACATTAGAAAGTATATAAGTTCAAGTTATCCTACTGTTAGTTATCCTGTTTGATCATTTTGTTAAGGTGTTGACTGCCAGATCTCTGCTTTGTAGAAGTGCATTATTTTTTCAATTAGGCACAATCCTTTGACACTGTGAGAATAACCTAATCCCCAGTCAACTATTTTATTAAGGTTTGTAAAATGGTGACTTCAAATTCTTTCACTCATTCTTCATTTATTAGCTGGTGTTCTTCTGTAGGAAAGAATTTCCCTTAATAAGTAGAAATGAACTGTAGTTCTTCCTAAAAAGTTAGGGAAAATGCTTAATTTATCCTTTTATAGTGTGAATTTTCAGGAGTATGGTATGCCACCTCCATAGTTTTATAATTGGTTCATTTGTTTCTTTTTCATTCTCTATCTCTCTCTTTCTTTCTTTGTTTTTTTTTATTACTGATGACTCATAAAATCTTATTTTTTTCAATACTTTGTGATTAGTTATTCTTTCTGATGCTCAAATTCCCCAAAATCTGGCTGGTGGAAAGCCCTTTAAATTGGCTCCAGTGTTTGCTTTTTAACGTAAATTCACTATTCTTTGAGTATTTGCTTGCTTGTTTTCTGGCACAACAAAATATCCCAGGCTTTCCTTGTACACTCTCTGCTAAACCTGGAACCAGTTACTTATCTAACTCCCACTGGCATTCAACGTCACATCTCCTGGTACATGTTTTTTTTGCTGAAAGTTCTTGAAGATCATCTATCACTAAATGGATGATTCCCAAACCCTTTCTATTCTTGCTCTTTAATGTGCACAGGCACAGCCTGCTTCAGTAACATCTCTTATGCAGTGATTCTCACATGTGGCAGGGAGGAGACATGGAATGTGAAGATGGCATGGGATTGATAAACCTCCTTCCTGCTTCCCCACCCTGGCTTACACGCACACTGGAATCTGTGCACTAAGTCACCTAACTTCCTTTACACAGAAACAGCTCCAATTGGACCAGAGTAAATACTTTTTCACAACTAAAAACCAAAATGTTTGTTTCAATTAAATTCAACCAACATTTCTCGAGTGCTTACTACAAGAATGGCACTTTCAGGTATGGATGGCTGAAAAGAAAATAGGATATGGTGTCTGCCTTCAAGGAATCTTTTAATTTGGAAAGGGCTGGAAAAATGCATAATTATACTGCATGGTAAGAAGTTTAATCTCTTTAGTTAAAAGTTAACTTTGGGCATGGAGGTAGTCAAGTCCACAGTGTACAGAGGTTGTGGTGCTGATTATTAGAAGGGATAATGGGATTCTCGATCCTGTTCTGCCATCTTAGGGGTGGCGAATAGTAGAGGTCTAGACCATGAAAGACAAGAAGTCACTACAGGGGCCCTGAGGCCACAGGGGCTTTGATGGGGTGAACAGGTGGGATCTTGTGACAAGGAAGGCAAGGATTAATGTAAGAAAGTGCTCCCTGAATGGCTGTTAGAGAGCAATGGAGAACAGTGGGCTAGGAATCTGACAGAGACTGACAGACTGCCAGGAGTGGCTATATGATGACAGGGCAGGTAGCTTTTAGGTGGAGCCAGTGTTTAGATACAGGCAGGAGCTTCCTACCTGCTTCAATGTTTGTGCAATTGTAGGGAATGGAAAATTTAGTGCTACAGGCAAAATAGTGGCATGAGTACATTTGACCAACAAGGGTAAATAAGGCAGCAGCAGCTGCCAGTGGCTTCTAGTCTCTTTGAGATCTTCTGAATAGCACAGAGAGCAGGGCAACCCATGGATAAGTGCTTAGCTCAGTAGCAGCCTGAGAAAAATGGTCTCGTAAACACCATCTTTATTCTGTCAGGAGAGGAAACAAATCCACCTGTCACTGCCTGCTCTTAAGAATCTTTGTAAAAGTCCAGGAGGGGGCATTCAGTGTTATCAAACCTAAATACAATTACTTTAAAGTATTGGCAGAATTTTACCACAAATTACATTTTCTTTAGATTTATAGGTTTTAGATAACTGAGGTAACAGATATCGAAGAGTAATTAATAATTCATTTGTTTTGTCCTTCATTTCCTATTTCTGTGAGACTTGTATAGTCCTAGTAGTGGACATGCACACTGCATAATCTAGAGTCCCTGCCTTTTGGACTTTTGATGAAGGACAATCCAGCAATCTGACGAGCATTTTGGTGGTATGGGATGGCTGAGTGGAGAGTGTCTACACTGAGCTCTTCCTCTCACCAAACCCAGGCAAAGTGGTGTCCAGGAAGAGGAGAGACAAAGGTTTAGCTAAAGCTACTGATGCGTTTATTATGGAGAAGAGAAATGTTAATGGGTGGAGTGCAAATAATTATGGGCATATCATTTAAAATCCTTTTCACTTAAAGTGGCAAAAAGGATTCTCTTTAAAATACCCGGTCCTGGTTAAAGAGTGAGGCAATTTACTGGGAGCGGTTTTTAAGCAGTGGGTATATTGGATGTCACCCCAATCTAATCAATCAGTACTGTCCCCACTGTATTTTATGGTAAACAACAGTATTTTGAAGAAAGTATCATAGGCTAATTCAATGTTTTTTTAATATAGTATTTGGAATTTATGGGAGGTCAGTGGCACTATATTTCCCTACTCTCCATTTGCTTGATGACCTTCTCAGACTCTGAATATACAACTTAGGTAAAGCTAATTGAAATGTACAATATTCAATTAATTAGCTGATGTTCTGCTTATATAATGTTCTCCTCTCCTGAAGGAAAAAAATCCTTAAGCCAACCATAGTATTCTCAGAAGCAATTATTCTCCTCTCCCCTACTGAATTATGAAGGCTTACCAAGCTGTACTGCTTGGGCATTCTTGGCAAAGGTACCTGCCTGCAAGCCTAGTTCATAGGTGTCAGTACAGGGGAGGATAGTTCACAGGTTAAGGGGACATCAAGGTCAAGCTGGGGATGGGGGTGTTACCAGGCTAGAAGTCTAAGTGAATATCTCACTACTTCATTGGGAAATAAAACCCAGGACATAAAAAGAGGAATGAAGAGCATGAGCTACTAATGGCTCGATGGCAGAATTCAGCACTAGAAAGGAGAGAAATGTGGTAGGATGAAGTAACTGAGAAGGGGAAAGAGAGCCCTGGAACTCTGTCTTCAAGTACGTAGTCCATAGGATGGCAATAAGGATCTAGGAGTTGTTTATGATGTTTTGAAAAATCTGGAGAGAATTTATACATTTACTCATAGTAACATTAAGCAGACTAATTACAATTTCAAGTCTCTGCTTTTGACTGGAATTATATAAATTCTTTATTGTAATATATTTATCTCAATATATCCAGAATTCTGATTCACAACTCTATTCGTTAGATTAATGAAAAAAGAAAATGAAATGACAATTATTATTTAATATGTGCATCTTTACAGACAAAAACCTTTCAAATCAAGGGGTCTATGGGAGGAAATGTTGGTGAAACATCTAATAATTACCACCCTAGAGAAGAAAGACCCAAACTGGTGGATCTGATGTGCTTCTACTGTACCATGGGCTCACTGATTTTATAATCTTTGTTCTAGTTACAAGACAAATATCTTAGGATTTCTGTATCTGAGACATATCTGAACTAAGCAAATATGAGAAAAATCAGCTTAATAGTCAGCCTAAGGTAAGTGATATTTGCCATCCTTAATAACATTAATTTACAAGGGAGTTTCTTTTTTACTTCTTGGTTACTTCTTTCTGTTGGGGATACAAGATAAATGAATAGACAACTGCCTCTATTCTTAAGGAAAGCATGGGTTGGGAAACAGGACTTCTGGAGCCCCAGTTGGGCTATTGGCCAGTTTCATCTTTCCAGGAGAGCAAGGTACCACTTAGAGAAGTATCCCTTCTGTCTTCTTATATAGGATAAAATCCAGTATTAGAAAGTACAATAAGATTTTAGGGAAGACCCGTTAGGTCACTCAAACCAAAGGCTTGCAATGTATGTTTATGTATATATTTATGTATAAACCCCTTTTAAAAATAAGTGCATAGAAAAGATCACTCAGCACATTCATTTTATACTATAGTAAAACCACTCGATTAAGGGTTGTAGATGACTGATGTCCAGTACTTTATATATTTGACTGTAGAGAAGATGAGTGGGACATTTATTGGCTCTCCCAAAGAGCTTAAGATGAAGGGAAGGGAAGGAACTCCAAAGAGGAAATCTTGAAAACTGATGGCCTTACTCTCTTCTCAGAGTGCTCTGTGTGCTTTTCATTGTTTGATAGACTGAATGGAAGCTTGTGAGAAAGTAAGTGCCACCATGGGGGTGCAGAGTTTGGGGGTACAGCTTAGAAAAACATGTTCCTTATAAAGCTTCATATGAAGCTTTATGTTTTCTTCTTAATTAAAAAGCAAACAAACAGAAAAATCAACTTTCCCCAAGGTAACATTTCTCCCTTACAACTCTGACCTCCAATCAGGAGAATATTTGATGTATCACAGCAGACATGGACGAGTCCTCAGTCTGCCTTTCTCCTCAGAAGCTTTGAGCTCTTGTGGGTCCTTGCATGACACTGCCACAGATCACCCAATTACTGAATGCTGCAATTTTAAAGCCTGACTCTACCAATCATTTCTAGTAGTTTCTTTTTTCTTTCAAAGGGCCAAGTTTTTATTTTATTATTATTTTTTAAAATTCAGAACTACTTGAATATTGCAGAAGAATCTTTAAAAAACATTTGTGAGGTGTTTTCTTCAGTAGGGACAATTTTATCCTTCCAAGATAAGGGAAACCTGCCACATATGAGATAATTCTGATATCCCTTAATTACATTAAGGAGATACAGGAAAGTGTGATTTACTGAGTCAGTGAAGGATGTATTAGATGCAATGGCATTCAATTACAAGGAAAATAAACATGTATTAGGCATTATGCAAAAACCATGGGTCAAAGGAAGAGGTTTTGAAAAAAAAAGAAAAAGATTTAATGAGAAATATGTGTGCTACAAGCACGGAGGAGAAGATATAAGAAAGAAAACATTTCTGGGGAGACCCTAGGTGAAAGACTGAGGAAAGAAACATTTCAAATTTTATAAAAACTCTAGTCTTCATTCCCCCTCCACCTCCCACCCTTCCAAACCAGAAGAGCTTTCAGAGAAACTTTAATTAAGCTTTTTTTCTGAGTAATACTTGAGTTTCTTCATTCCATTTTCTTTTAGTGGGTCTTTGGGGAGCAGAGTTATTGAGTACTGTATATTCCTTCTGTCATCTAACTATACCTGAAAGAAAAATCTCTCAGCGTGGATTCATCTGCTCAGAGTTCCCCTTTACCTGCTGGCTCTTCAACATTACCCCAGGATACTGAAGTCCTTGATGCAGTAACAATGCTAAGTACCGCTGTCCACACCATGTAGGTTAGCCTGGAGCCTGGAGAACTCTCATTTCCAAAGGCAGTAACTGTCAACCGGCGGTTTAATATTTTTAACCTCAATTTTTAAATTCTGTAAACAACTCAGTTTTTATTTCTTAAGAAACAGTAAAAGTGTGGGGTTATTACAAAGATCCCAAATTTAAAACAATAATTTAATTCTAGCACTTAATCTTATGCACTTTTAATGTCTTAAGCATGTGCATAATCTAAGGGAAGAATTTAAAAAGACACTCCCAAACATTTTCTCTTTGTACATAGGTAACTTAGCAGTCAATTAATCAAAATTCTAGCTTCACATGGAGTAAAACTTCAGTGTTAAATAATTGTTTTGCTATGTTTGGGTGGGGAAGAGGAAGAATTCAGGTTGAGTGATAAAGTTGATTTCCCAAGGTAATAAAATAATTGCCATTATTATCATTTCTTTTTTAAAAAGATGTAGCAAAACAGAAGGAGGTCCAGGAAAGAATGAAAACAATGAACCATGAGATGGAAAATGATGGTATGGAAAAAAATGAAATAATGAAGAATGGTTAGCGTTAGGAAGAGAGGGTTAAACAGAACTACCATCTAGGAAGGGGTTTAGTCACAGAAAACTGAACAATTTTTCTGTCAGCCAAGGGCGGAAGAAGAGGAAAAGTGCTTACACTAAGGCAGGAGAGGAAGGGGTCCAGTTGGTGTAATGCAGATTTCCAGGACTGTAAAGGTATCCAGCCCTGAACTGGAAGATTTAGGGAGACTGCTTATTTTCTTTCTCCAGTGCCTTTAAAGAACAAATTCTATTTGTATAGAATTATTTACCTACATAAAGGCAGAGACAGGGACAGATGATTTCTGGAAGTCTCTTGTATTTTTCCTTTGAGATAGGCTGTTATGGAAATTAATGTTTCCTAACCCGGCCAGCAGCATTCCCATCCCCAAAGCCCTCCGGTTTATAAATCTCAAAGTTAATCTTTCATACCTCCTTCTCCCTTACTGCTCCTACATCCAGTTCTTTACTGATACACTGCAAATGGTGACACGATTTAAGATGCTGGGCTATTTACCATGCCAGGTGCTGCTTTTCAGTTAAATTATAAACCTCACACTAAACGTCTGAGAGAGCCATTATCAATCCTACCCTTAATTACGGTATAAATGAAGAAACAGGGACCAAGAGACTTGCTTAAACAAAGAGACAAAGCAAAACTTTAAATTCCAGTCTTTCTAAATTCTGTACTCTTTGATCATGTCACCAAGTGAGAAAAATGAGAAGCCATTGCTTATCATCACTCCTCCTAAAGTGTGCAACTTTGGGAAAGTTACTTAACCTTTCTGATCTCAGTGCCCCGGTTACTCCTCCCAGTCCCTTTTTTGACTAGGATATACAGCAGGCTTATAATGAACTGGAATGATAGCTCAGCTTTTCCTCATATGGAATCTAGCCTGAGCTTAAGTTATCAATCTTTTCTGTCTGCACCTCATGTTGTTATTTCCCAGTAGAGAATATCCAATTGCCAGGAAAGAAGTCTCAGAGGTGGTTGCCTTTCCTTGTGTCCAGCCTGTGCATAATTACTTTTGATTTATGCAGTCCATCCAGATAATCAGTTGTGGCCAAGCTGATAGGTTGGCACCACAGCCTGCATGTGACATGGACCATAGAAATATAGCTTGAATTGGCTTTTCTTAGAAGAGGTGTGTTTTTGTGACTCTTGTCCAGTGTATCACCCATAAAACTTAGAGACTGAATAATACTTGGAGATCATTTAGTCTTGAAATGGAAATATAACTTATATTCTTTCCCCAATTGAATGGATTTGGTTTCTTGGAAAACAGGAGAAGGGTTTTGCTAGGGTCATGGAGGATGGGGGACATTTGTGTCTCATAATTGTCATTCCTAATCTACTCACGTTTTCATTTTAAAGAAGAGAACTGCAATCTAGATAAGTTACTCTCTTTGCTAAAAAAAGGGCCCAGGGAGATCAATAACAGTAAATTCTGCCAAAATACTTTAAACAGTGTCCAAAAAATTTCAATTGCATAAAATGCAGAGTCCCATTATTGCAAAGTGAATGGAAAACAATATTTTCCAGTCACTCTTCTGAAAGTTGCTGTATAAAAAGAGGTAAACATTTATTTTTCATCTCTCAGCTGTGTAGGGACAGAATGATTATTGCAAAGTATATACTGAACATTGATTTCTCATCTCACTTCTTCACTCCCTACTGCAGAAGATAAGAACATTGACCCAATGGCCAATCACTTTATGTTCTGATTGGCATCATCATGGGACTTACTATCATTGGGTTTTGCTGTAATTTAGTGCTTTCTAATGAACAGGACTCCAAATGGTGGTGAGGAACAAATGTGCGCCTTTGGAGTCCAAAGAGTGTTGGCCACAGTGGCTCTCTACGAGGATAACATTTCTGTGAAGACTAATATTTTATCTAAAAATTTACTGGAACTTCATAGTAATTCAATAATTTATCCAAGTTAGTTTTAATATAAAAGAATTTAAAAATTAGCTTAAATGAAATTGATGCTCCAGAAATAACAATAGTACTATTAGCTAACATTTATTCATCCTGTGACTTGTACACACTGGCACATGACTAGTATACCTGGTTATGCATCTCTTGGATTGAGTGTAATGGAAACAAGGAACACATAACTCAACTAGTGAAAATTTAAAACATCCAAGCTAATGCAGGTCTGAAAGAGATTGGGTGTTGTATACTTGCCCTGGTTCCCTCTATCTCATTTTTAGGTTCATACACTTCTATTGAATTTTTCCATGTCTCTATTTCTCCTATCGTCACTTTATTATTTTATCCTAGAAAACTGTCACCTGATCATCTAAGACTTTAATGCTACCTCCTTAAAACAGCCTTTGTTCAAAAGCAGAACTCCATTTTCAAGTAAAATATTATGTGGTATCCCAGTGTATAAAACTGGTAAATGTGGGATGAAGTGAAAGAAGCAGAGGAAGCCATATCTACTCAGCCTTTCCATCTCTCTCACCTATGATGGTCTCATGATGGTCTCTTCCTTACTACCTCAGATATCTGTGACTCTGATCATCACAGTCTAAAAACTGCCTTCTTTGTGGTCTTGGTGAATGGAGACCCACACAATAACCGAAAGAATATTGAATTCCCCTTCTGAGGAGTTCTGGTATATTCTCTAATAGAGCGTCAATAACCCCCTGAGTACATGGACAGTGGCTAGCAAAAGAGGACAGACCATTATGCCAGGCCCTTGATATTGATGCTTGTACTTATGAGTCTTGTTCTTGTGAAATTGAAACCTAGCCTAGTATTATATATTGCCTAAGAGTTACCTCCTGAAAGGCTCCTTTTGCTCAAATGTGGCCTCTCTCTAAGCCAAAACTCAGCATGTACGGACTACCTTCCCCCCAGCATGAGACTTGACTCCCAGGGATGAGCCTCTCTGGCACTGAGAGATTATTACCAAGTACCAACTAGTGATGCATTTGGAAAAAGGCTCTGACCAAAAGAGGGAAATATTAAATACAAATGAGTTTTTATGGTTAAATGATTTCAAAGTGAGTTGGGAGGTCATTCCAGAGGCTACACTTATGTACATCTTAGCAGGAGCTCATTCACTGCCATAGTAAACAGTGCCTCAAAGAGCTAGGCTCCTGAGGGTTCTAGAGACAGCTAGCACGAGTGGCAGTGCAGACAATCTCAAGAATTCGGCACCCTGTCAGTGGGCCTAACTTTGGAATATATGCTTCCTAATGTAACAAAGTTAGACTCATTTATAATTTCCCTATACATGGTTCTTCTGCCCATTTCATTTGAACCTATAATTAGCACTATACTCATTAAATATATGTCTCAGAGGACTAAAATTTTCAGTTTGTTCATATGCTGGTTGAGTCCTGAATCTCAGCAGAGTTGTAACACCTACTCTCCAGTTCATTGGACTCACTCAGGACAACTAACAAAAGGGTAATGATGGACAACACCCATCCCCAAAAAACAGAGAGTATCTACAACTGCAAGCAAGACAGTTCTATCCATCTGCCCCCATGGGATTTAAGCCCCCTATCAATCAGAAACAGTGTGGGCATCACCATCCTCAAATTCTCAAGATTGAAGAATGAAGAAACATAAGGGGGGAATGCAACTATGGACTAAAATGGACTTATTATTATTCTAGCAATGGAAGAACTTATATCATTGATATAAAGGCAGTGACCACCAGAGATTCAGAGGGGAGGGAGAGGGAAGAATAGGTGTAACACGGGGCATTTTTGGGACATTGGAATTGTCCTGCATGATATTGCGATAATGGATACATTTTGTCAAAACCTATAAAACTGTGCAGTGCAAAGTGTAAACTAAAACGTAAACTCTAGTGCATGGGCAGTAACAATGCTTTAATAAGTGTTCATCAATTGTAACAAATGTACCACACTAATGAAAGATGTTGTTAATGGGGGAAAGTGTGGGAGGGGTGGGGGTGGTGTATATAGGAATCCCCTATATTTTTGACATAACATTTATGTAATCTAAAGCTTCTTTAAAATAAGTGAATAAATAAATAATTAAAAACTGCCTTCTCAAGGAATCTAGCTGTCTATTAAAACATATGCTTCATTTTGTTTGTTATATACAAAGAAACAAAATTCAACACTGTCAACCTCTCAAAAATTCAAGGATATAGATTATCTTTAGTGTGGCGGTTTGGAGCTATATACCCCAGAAAATCATGTTCATGTAATTCATCCATTCCTGTGGGTGTGGAACCATTGTAAATAAGATCTCTTCAAGATGTTGCTTCAGCTACAATGTGGCCCAAATGAATCACGCCGGGTTTTAATTTGGGTTACTGGAGTCCTTTATAAGCAGAGGGAAAGTCAGACACAAAAGCCACAGAGAGAGCAGCCAAAAGCTGAACATCAACAGAACCCGGAAGAAGAGAGAAGCCAGAAGAGGCCACCATGTGCCTTGCTATGTGGCCAGGGAACACTGGGAGCTAGCCCCAGAACCCTAGTCTTCAGGAAGAAAGCATTGCCTTGATGGGGCCTTGATTTGGACTTCTAGCACCAAAACCATAAGCCAATAAATTCCCACTGTTAAACAATCGGCATGGTATTTGCTTTAGCAACAAGGAAACTGAAACGGATTTTGGTACCAGGAGAGTGGAGGGCTGTTATTGCAAAAACCAAGTGTGTGGAAATGACTTTGGTATTAGGTAATGGATAGAGGCTGAAGAATTGTGAGGTGCTTGATAGAAAAAGCCTAAATTACTTTGAAGAGACTGTTGTAGAAATATGGATGCTAAAGGTACTTCCTATGAGACTTTAGGAGGAAATGATGAATTGGAAACTGGAGGAAAGGAGATTCTTGTTTTAAAGTGGCAGAGAACTTGGTGAAATTGATTTCTGATGTTGAATGGAAGGCAGAACTTAAAAGTGATGAACTTGGATATTTAGGTGAGGAGGATTCCAAGCTAAGTGCAGCCTGGTTTCTCCTTGCAGCTTATAGCAAAATGCTAGAGAAAAGGGATAAGTTGCAAATGGAACTCCTGGGCACAAAGAAACCACAAATTGATGGTTTGGAAAATTCTGAACCTATCCAGATAATGGGCTCTGAGACTAGGGCCGGAAGTGGCTCTATCAGGGACCTCCCTAAACTTCCAGAAAGTGAGTCTCCAGAGAATAGGACTCCAGGTGAGAGTTTAAGTGAACATGGATCCAGTCTGTGGAAGTCAGCATCAGAAGTACATTTATGCCGGAAAGATCTGTGGAAAGTTCTATTGTCTGATGGTCAGGATCCCTGTGAACTGCATACAAATTTGCATACAAATTTGACAAGGTTTTTGCCAAATTTGTATGAGGAGAACCACTGCCCAGCCTGGACTGAAAGGGACAGAGAAGGAATGAATAGAAGAATGATTTCAAGGGCAGAATCATGGAAGATGAGGTTTAGACGGACGATAGATCCTCAGGCCAAGAAAGCAGGCCTACCCACCTATGTGGAAAGGGTGGGTCTGCCCCTGTGATTGGAGGGGGCAGGTCATCTGCCCCCGGTACTTGGAGAGGTGGGCCTTGTGCCCCACTGTTCTGCAGGAGAGTGCTGCTACCCCAAATGCTCTGAGAGGGTGAGGCTCATGTCCTGGCATTTGTGGAGAGCCTGGCTACCATCTTGATGTTTGGAGAGGGTGGGCCCTGTGCCTTGGCATTCAGAGACTGGCGGGCATCCATGGAGAGCCTGCCACCATCCCGATGCTTGGAGAGGTGGAGCCTTTGCCCCTGTGTTAAGCGAGAACCTGACCTCTGTATATGCACTTGCAAGGGGTGGGGCTGCCACTCTATCAGGCCTGGCAGACAAAACATCCATCCACAGATGACTCTCAGACCATGAAATCTAATGGAATTGTTTGGGACCTGTGACCCCTGTTTTCCTTTCAATTTCTCCCTTTTGGAATGGGTATGGCTATCCTATTCCTGTTCCTCCTTCATATATTGGAAGCAGATAACTTATTCTCTAGGTTTCACAGGTCCACAGACAATGGAATTGTGCCCCGGGACAGACCACCACTCTAACAGATTGTGATGAGACTTTGTACTTAGTATTTTTATGGAAATGATGGAAGGCTTTTGGGATGTAGTGATGGAATGACTATTTTTGCATGTGAGAAGAACATGTCTTTTGGGGTCCAGAGGACAGATTGAGGATAGGCCACCATGTGCCTTGCTGTGTGACAGAAAAGTCAAGGATCAAGGATCCCGGCAGCCAGCCCTGGAATGCCAGCCTTCGGGAAGAAAGCACTGCCTTCATGATGCCTTGACATGGACTTCTCCTGGCTACCCCAAAACCATGAGCCAATAACTTCCTATCGTTTAAGCCAACCCATTGTATGGTATTTGCATTAGCAACAAGGCAAGGAAAACATTTAGGTATTTGAAATTCTTCATATAAAGTGCTGTAGTCACATGCCATCACTTAAATAATGAATGAATGTGTTGATTAATAAGTGTGCTTATTTTAAAATATATTGCTGTTTTATATTTTTAAAAGTATACTGAATGGAGAGTAAAGTAACACACAGTTTACCACCTGAGGAGGAGGTTTAGCAGCTTAGAAAATAAGGTTATCATTAAAGCATGACCATCCTCTTAGAAATGCTTATTTTAATTTTGTTCAAGATCACTAAGAAAATATAATGGACTTTTTAAGAATTGGCCTCAGAACCTAAAATTCTATTAGAAATATCACAGCACAAAACCTGCTTTAGAGTGTTTCTAAAATGTTTATTTAAAAATTTTTTCTCTTTAAAACATCTCTGCTCTTCTGTTTCTGTTATTTTTCACCTTAATTATTATTTTTATTATCTGCTTATCAGGTTAAGCACCTTATAAGTACCCATAATAAGAATATGTTAATTGATTCAGGGCTTCTCTAAAATATTTCTCAAATATCTCTTTATTGTTTGTTTTTCTTAGGCAGAAATTCAGCCTATGAAATGAACTGCTTCTGAGGTAGGGAAATGTACATATGTAACATAGCTCTGTATTTAGATTGAACCACTGTCAAAATACATTAAATACTTTTTAAAAATACAGGGATTAAATGCTTTCAGAATGAACTATCTTGTATTGGATATTTCCTTTTCTATTATCGGATAAAACCTATTACCTGATAAATTTGCCTTAAATAGTTTTCATTAACTTTTAAAAATTTATATTTGTTATACTCTTTTTTTTTTAATTTGCTTGTTTTTTTGTTACACTCTTTTAATATAATAAACTTTATTTTTAAAGAGGGTTTAGATTACAGAAAAGGTACATCGAAAGTATGAGGGATTCCTCCTCCCTCTCCCACATCATCCTCTATTTTTTTAAATATAGCAGTACAATTTATTATGATATATCTGTAAAAGCCACTCATTTAAAAAATGCACATATAAAAAATGACCTACTTGTGGTAAGGACTAACCTACCTACAGTAATAATCTAAAAAATAAAACCACCATTGTGACATTTATCAGTACTTCACACATCTAACAAATACTGAAGGAGCCAAAAACTTAAGCAAATATCAGAATTAATAGAAACTTCAGAATGTTCACATGTGCATGTATTTTGGGCTGAACTTTCAAAGATTCCACATTTAACAAAACCACAACTTTGAATCAAAATGGATACTAAAAACCTTTGAGCCTTGTGACAAACTTACTCTACAGGAGCAAGGAAAACAATGAATAGTAACTGCAATATTTTTCTAGGAGAAAAAGCGATCACTTATTTCCTTTATCATAAAACAAAAGTCAATGAGCCAACATTTTAATAACACTGACCGAGTTATTTACTATTCAAGAATTTGCTTTTCAAGTTGTGTCTTTAAAATGTATCCATCCATATATCTGGATTTAAAAAAATTATACATCAAAAACATTTTGCTCAGAATTCTAATCTTAAGTATAAGCCATAACTTATCAAAGCATAGTCCAAACACTATACAGCAATGCAACCATTTAGATTTATATGCTTCATCTGTAAAACTTATCTTACAAACAGGAGTTTTACCCTGTTTCTTCAGAATAAATGTCCCTATGTCTAAAACTTTAAATGATAATCAAAAGAGACAGATTCAAATAATTCATGCTATGCATTTTTCTTCATCGGGCTTTAATAAAAACAGAGCCATCTGGTGTTGGAGCACCATCTTCCTTCTCAGTTACAGTCTCTACAGTCCCAGAAGCAGTCAGAAGGGTTCTGATGAGAGGTCTGCTTTTCATCTTATTGAGGTTCCCTTGTGACTGATGCTTTGCTTTTTTCTTGCTGCTTTCAGAATCTTCTCTTTATCTCTGATATTTGTCATTTTGAATAGCAGGTGTCTTGGGGTAGGTCTATTCAGATTTATTCTGTTTGGGATGCATTGCCCATCTTGGATATTGGTGTTTATGTCCTTCATGAGGGTTGGGAACTTTTCAGTAATTATTTCTTCAAATATTCTTTCTGCCCCTTTTCCATCCTCTTCTCCTTCTGGGACACCAATAATGCTGATGTTTGTGTGTTTTGCTTTCATGGGGGCTTGGTAACTCATGTTTGTCATTTCAGCTCTTTCATCTCTCTGTCCCTCACCCTCCTGGGAGGGATTCTGTCCTGGTCTTCTGACCCCTAAACAGATTCCTCAGACAGCTTTTGTCTCTTTCACCATTGTTTTTGTGAGCGCATTCAGCTCTACCTGTTAGCCCATCGCCATCTTCCCGCAATCCCCCTCTTTTAAAAAAAGTTCTATTCCAGTAACATATATACAATCTAAAATTTCTCTTTTTAACCACATTCAAACATATAATTCAGTGCTGTTATACTCACAATGTGTACTTTATGGCTCTTTTTACAATCTATATATCATTTTCTTTGATACTAAGATTAAATATTTTTACTATGGCTTAATTTATACTCGTTTACGGTAGAATTTAGGGTATTCAGGCCAGAGACTGGACAGACTTCCTTCTCTTTGCCAGAACATAGTTAATTACTTGATTCTTTCTGTAAGGCAGTGAGCCTTATAAGATGTGTATTCTAGGCAAAAGTGTTTTTCAATACAGTTATTTTAATTTTGAAATTGAAATTATATTAAATACTAATCACATACTACTTCCACTAGTTTCTCAATCCTCTGCTGGTGAGATTTCTTTCCTTTGTTTCAGCGTTTGAACAGGAGCAAATCCTCTGCTCTTTGCCTAAGTAGCAAAGAAGTCTCTTGGCATTTGTCATGACCGCTCTTTTCCTAATGCCGGGGTCACCCTTGCTCTTTTTCAAAGTAGAGATGATTGGCCATTATAATATCTACAATTTTTCCCTTTTTCTTTAGTGCACTGAGAAGCATGCTTTCTGTATCTTCTAATAGAAATAGTCCAAATTAGTAAGCATGCATAATTGATCATGACAAGAGCAATAATTAAGAATGTTATAGAACATTTTATGATTTTATTTCCTTCCCTTGTTGTAACTTGTATGTATTATATTACCTTTTTGCAATAAAGTGACCAAGGCCTTGTGATAATGTGGAATAGGATGGTTTTTGACAGTTTATTTAGCCCATCCCTTCCCAGATGCAAGAAGTTTTGTCACATTGTCAATGACCAACCATCAGCCTGTAAGATTTTTCAGGGTTCTCTTGGTATAACTCACATGACAGATATTAAATTGTTGTAAATCTCATGAGGCAAATCAGAGGTTTGGAGAGAACAGACACCTAGTGAAAACCCCACAACATTTTTGCAAGGATAAATGTCAACAAGGATAAACAAGTTAAGTTCCTTAAGGAAATACACTTATAAGGAAACAGGAAGTAGTTCAGAGTGGCACCCAGGAATCCACAACCAGGTATTTGCCCTATTTAGAACAATAGAATGTAAATGTGGGTATAATTATTATTATTATTTTAAGGGAATTGCTCTTAGAAATTTTTATAGAGGGACAGGAATTTTCTTTTAGTGACAGTATAAATCCTGGGAAAATGCAGTGTGATTAAATGTATATTTAAAAACCTGTTGATACTTCTCTAATAAATAAAATAAAATTACCAAGCCACAAATATCACCTATTGCTTATCACGGAAAATTCAGTTGGCTTGTGAAAAAATGGGAGCAACTGAAAAGAACAATTTAAACATATGCAATTCATCATCCTAACAAGAGGAAGGAAAATCACACTATTTATTTTTTGCTTATAAAACGCTGCAAGTGGCCTATACCATGAGAGGTTATGTGTGAGAAGGAAGTAAGGTCCAGTAATTTTTAAATATGTCACGGGTAGGAAATTTTGCAGAATATGTTATGCTAGTAGTAGGTTGATTTCAAAATAGGAATGAAAAAAGAACTAAATTATGTACTTAGGTCCGGAAACTTTTACTCTTGTTCTGGTGGGAAAACATGGTATAACACTGTGGCATAATACAAAGAAATTGTATGACGCAAAATTTTCTAGGGTGAGGATTCTTCACCTGAGGTTGATGGAAGAATTTGAGGAGACTTTAAGCATTTATCATTGGGAAAACGAATGTGGCTCAAGCAACTGGGCTCCCGTCTACTATATAGGAGGTTCAGGGTTCGATTCCCGGGGCCTTCTGGTGAAAGGCAAGCTGGCCCGTGTGCTGAGCTGGCCCTAGCAGAGAGCTGGTACATGCGGAGTGCTGGACCATGCAGGAGTGCCTGCCTGCCCGGAGACACAGAGGATAGACAATAAAAGACATAGCAGACCAGAGAGCTGAGGTGGTGCGAGAGATTGAGTGCCTCCCTCCAACTCTGGAAGGTCCCAGGATCGGTTCCCAGTGCTGCCTAAAGAGAAGACAAGCAGACAGAGAAGAACACA
>JAQZBX010040205.1:0-22750 GCA_029593785.1 Cabassous unicinctus | reverse complement strand
CTCTGAATCCAATATAATCTAATATGTCCAGAATGACAGACCTGTTTTTCAAACTTAATCCAATATCTATTTTTGGAATTCATAAACAGTATCAAGCTGCCACACTATGTCTTTCAATTTTGTTGGGAAATTTTCTAGCATTATTTTTTCAAATATTCCATCTGACCTTTTCCTTTCTCATCTCCTTTTGAAACACCCATTACACAGCTGTTTGCACATCTCTTGCTGTAATTTATTTCCCTGAGGCCCGGTTCAATTTTTTCCAATTTTTTTCCCATTTATTCTTTGTTGTATTTGCTTTTGGGGGGGCATATCTACAAGTTCACCAATCCTTTTTTCTGCCTCCTCAAATCTGTTGTTATATGCTCTAGGGTATATTTCATTTTGTTTATTGTGCCTTTCATTCCCATAAGATCTGCTATTTTTCTTTTTATGGTTTCAAATTCTTCTCTGTCATGCACCAATGTCTTCTTAATATCCCTAATCTATTTAGCAATCTCATTGAATTTATTAGGAGATTTCTTTGAACATCTATGATTAGTTGCCTCAAGTCCTTTATGTTACCTGGAGGCTTATCTTTTTCCTTTGAATGTGCCATATTTTCCTTTGTCTTAGTATGGATTTTAATTTTTTGTTGGTGTCTTGGAATCTAGGATACCAGAGGTATTTATTCTGTTCACAATTTCTCTCTTCAGTTTAGGACTTTCCTGCACTTTCTCCCTTGCTTGTTGTACAGCAGGAGCTGAGGAAGTAGTTTTTAGTGTAAGTCTTGGAGAATGAAGCTGCCCACATTTCCCCAGGGACTGAATGAGCTTCTCCTGCCTTTCTCCACTGCCAAAGGTAGGTACAGAGCCTTAGCCATGTCCAAGTCATGCATGACAAGACCATTTGTAGTTCCCCAGAGAGAGAGTGATAAATCTTCACATCCCTTCCTCCCCTACCCTGGGCAGGAATGGAGTTGTTGTGTGCAACAATCTATGACATGTTGGTCTAAAATGACTGCAGTGGCCCAGATAGACTGCTGTAGAACCCCTCCACCAATTCAACTGCCATGGGATGGGATGGATCCTCTGGAGTGCCAAACAATCTAATCCATGCGGTCTGAATACTTCTGCAGTTGCCCTGAGAGGCTGAGGGAATACTGCCCTTCTGCCCTTTAAGGATACAGTTGGAACACCAGGCAACCAATAGTTCATTCTGTGGAGGCCAAAAGTGCCTATCATAGAGGCTGAGGGAACACCAGGTCTCTCCTGTCCTACTGGTGAGTGGGGATGGATCCAGAGGTGTCCAACAGTTCAGTCTCTGTAGGGTTAAAGTACCTGCTTTTGCCTGGAGAAGCTGGGGAAACACCATCCACCTCATATCTTATTAGGCTATGGTGGTGGAGCCACACGTGCCCAAAAGTCCAGACTGTGCAGACCAAAAATATCTGACCTTCCTGTCCTATTGTAGTATGAGGGAAAGAACACCACCAATAATAAAATTGGAAAGATAGCCCAAGACCCCTCCATGAGATCATATCTGGAATGAGATTCGAACAAGATCACAACCAGGGTCAAAGGAAACCCAGGATACCCTCAAGAGGCCCATTGGCCCTTCAAGACACAGGTGGGGTAGACAATCAGAATAGAAAACACCTGAGGCCCCTCCCCAAACAGAAGTAAGGGGAGGAGTAAATAATAGCTTAATAAAGGTTACCCAATAAGCCAAAACACTCTCTCTGCCTAGATTAGACCACATCAACTGGTTTAGGTGTGTAACCTTGTTCTCTTCACTCATTTCTCAATAAACTACTTAGTCTAACTAATCCAGTATGATCTTAAATTCTTTTATATAACATAGACAAGAACCTAAAGGAGTCCATCATCCTTTGACTTCATTTGGTGAGCCCAGAAAAGTGTTCTAGTGGCTGGTAACAATCCTCAACTCCAGTAAAAACTGGTGAGTCTAAACTATGAATAAATTATGAACTATAGCCTGTTTGTGCCCTCTTGTGTTGTTTCTTGGATAGGTTTCCACAGGATATAGTCAGGAGTCTGCTGGAAGCCTTCACACTGTCCAAGTCCCATGATGGTGGCAGTGGTGGCAGAGAGCTGGGGGCATCTCCCATTCCAGCATGTGCACCTCACAAGCCAGCCTTCCTCCCCACACTGCCATGGTTCCCCCTGTCCTGGACAGGATAGGGGAGTGGTGGCTGTGTGTGCCAAAGTAGATGCCATGGCCACATCCCCTTTCCCAAGTGGGTCTCTGGGCAAGGGGCTATGTCCATGCTATGGCTCCTGCCTGACTTTAATCTTCCAACTCTCACTGTCCTCATTTTGGGTCTCTGATGCTTTGGAATGTCTTAGAACCTGAAAATGCATTTGCTAGCAAGGCTTTGTTCCTACACTTGGTGGTTCAGGGAAGTTGTGTTCCTTCTCAGCTCCTAGGTGGCCCTGAAATTGCCTTAGGGTCCCCAAGTCTGTTGGATGGAAAGCAGCAGAACAATTAATATTTCATCTCTTAATGGAATTTAAATTTTGTTTTAACTGTGATGCTCCCTACAGAGGCCATAAAATGGGACCACTTTACATGCAAGCCAGCCCCTTTTCTAGGAAGAATCACATTTGTGGCTTAGCAGCTTTGGTCCAGAACCTAGGTCTGGACATCTTCCAAGACCTAGTTTCACCATGGGGACAACCAATGCATGGCTCTGAGTTCTCAGGATGCTGAGACCAGAACAGTAGCTCCAAATTCTTCCAAGACCTTTGTGATCCCTAAGCAGTAGGTGTCCCCTAACATCTTAGATGTACAAGTATTTTGGTGGCTTCCATTTAGAGAGTAAACATTTAGTCAGAATTGGACAATAGGATGCTAGGTCAGCCAGTAAACTCTTCTCCATTTTTCTTAGAATAATGGGAACTGCTTCTAGCATACCATCAGACTTCCCACTTGGGTGTATTTTCAAGAAATGGACAGCCTTGCCTGTCAAAGGTTTGAGGATGGAGAAACTGATCATCTTCTGTAACACCATATGACCACAATATAGCCTTGAAAATGGCCGATGATCACTTGCCAATGACACTTTAAATCATAACCATATACTGCAGTTAGATCTCCTCTGTGAAAAGAAAAAGAAGCTGTCAAATATTCCATATGTTCAAATCTTTATGGCTTGTTTTAGTCATTCAAAAAGGTGCTGAAGCATAGTACCAGAAATCTGTTGGCTTTTATAAAGGCTATTTATTTGGGGTAGAAACTTACAGTTACAAGGTTACAAGATTCCAGTTGAAGGTTTATTCCTCACCTTTTTGTAAACAATGAATGTACTTTAATCACGGAAAAACAAATTTCTTCACAACATGAATAATTTTCAAACCAGCACAAAATCTTACTTAAGAAATCACTGGAACACAAATTATAAAACAGAAGAAAGATGAGGTGGTGATAGGGGGGTGATGTGGGAGGGGACCCGCTTATCTGATAAAAAATAACTAATTTGGCAACCTATATTGCAGCTAACTAATTCAAATGATAAAGCAATTAGAATTTAGAGTAATTTGAACAGCAATCATACTCAATGATTTTTGTGTGAAAAAAATTCACATTAACTTAATCACATTCACTTTACTTTTCAGATCAACTTAGTAACATGAAAAGGTTTTAATATCCTGAAGGAATTTTAGATCTAAAGCATACATTAGAATTTTAACACGAGCCTGAAAATACATTAAACTAATTATTTTGGACTATCAAAATGCTAAAGTAAAACACTATTGTAAACGATGAACTATAGTTAATAGTAGAATAATAAAGATACTCTTTCGTGAATTATTAATAAATGTAGTGCAAGGTGTTAATAATAAGACAATATATGGGAACTCTGTATTTTATGCATGATTTTTCTTTAAACCTACAACTTCTCTAATAATATCAAATTCAAAATTAAGATTAGTTTAGTTTATCAGGTTAAAGAATGTTTCTTTATCAGAAATTTTGGAAAGTAGCTATGGTGAACTTGAAGCAAGATGGCAGGCTACACTTGCAAGGATTCAGCCTGCCGCTTTCCTCTTAGGCATCTGTAAGCCCAGCTTCTTCTGATATCAGATGTAGGTTGGCATAAGACTCAGCTGCTCTGTTCTCTTCAGCTGCAAACTATCAGGTGAATGGCTCCTATGTCTTCCCATGGCTTCAGGATCAAAATTCTCTCCTCTTCTGTGTCTGTGGAGCTCTCATCTTCTGTGTATCTTCTTCTTTTCGTCTTCTTGAGTTACAATGTTTTTATCAGCCCACAAAGTGAGTGTGGACTTAATACTGAGTCATGCCCTAATGACATGGCATAATCAAAGCCATAATCTTAATTTAATTAAGTAATTTTAAAACCTTTGAATTTTATATAGTCAAAGGATATCACACCCAAAGGAACAGACAAGTTTACAAACAAATCCTTATCTTTTTGATAGTTCACATATAATCTTAAATCACTACATATTTCTATCTCAGAACACAAGCTTAAATGGATCTTGCAGGGTTTGTTACTCTTGGAAAGTAAAATCATCCCCTGAAAAGAGAGAACCTGAGAAGGACGGTGATATCTTAGATGATCCCCTCCTTGGTTCTCCCCTGCTTTGTAACCCGGTTCCCAAAACTAGGATTCCTGAAGTTATGGCTCACTTGAACTCACATCCAACCTCTGCACCCCAACTCATATGGCCATAGCTAGTCCAGCAGGAGGCACCAGGATTGGGTCATCTTTTTACCCTACCAGGGGACCCAAGAACAGTCTCTACTGAATAAGGGAAGTAGCAAATGGAGACATGGGAACAATTAGAGTTCATGTTCCCTTCTCCCTCAGAGACTTAGCTCAATATAACAAAGAGTTGGGTGATTTTCAGTAGACCCTGCTAAATATACTGAGGAATTACAGGGTTAACTATAAATTTTGAGATTACATGGGGAGTTATGCATTTTGTCCTAGCCATACGCTGTACTTTGGGAGAAAAACACCATATTTGGGAGGAGACCCAGGGGCATGGTGATAAGGTGGTGTCCCAACAGCCTCAGCAACATGCCATCAATGCCATGGCATTCCCAAATACAGACCCTAAATGGTACAACCAAAGGGGGAAAGCAGGCCTAATGAAACATGATAGCATGTTTATTAGAGGGAATGAGAAAATGTGTCATCAAGTCTGTTAACTATAATAAGTTGCATGAGATAAACCAGGAAGGAAAGGAAAAGCCAGCCCTGTTCTTATGGAAGCTAGTGGAAAGTATGACAAAGTATACCCAGGTTAATTGAGACTCACCAGAGGGATGGATTATGTTTAAAAAAAAAACAAAACACACAAATAATACAACTTTTTTGGCCAGTCAGCTCCAGATATAAGAAAGAAGCTCCAAAAGCTATCACTAGGACCCCACACACTGATGAATTCTCTTTTGGAAGCACTTTTTCCATCTTCAACAACTGCAACAAGGCCATTGAGGAGTCAAAGATAAGGAGAGACAGGCAGAGATCTCACCTGGTGGCAGTCACCATGATTGGGGGCCTGCCACCTGTGGATCACCCTGATTGGGCTCCAAAAGATCAAGATCCTCCTTCAACTGTAGAAAACTTGACCACTGGAAGAAAGACTAACCAGGTCACTGCAACTCCACAGGAAGCCTCATGTTCCCTGCCCCCATGTGGGAAAACAGGCTATTAGGCTTGGGAGAGCACTGAATTCCCAAGGGGGTGTGGAGCATGACTAGAAGCCCTTTTGACAATGGCTGCAAGCAACTACTGACTGGACCAGGGGGGAAAAATGCCACCTTGGAAAACTCCATGGAACATCAAACTGAACGAGCTTCAGGTGACCTATGGTGTGACATGTAATAATATTGACTTTTTATTTGATGTGAGCCACATATTCCATTCTGACTTGTCACTCCAAACCTCCCTCTCCCTAAGCTGTTCCAGGATTGGCTGTTGAATGTAAATCTAAAATTAGATCCATTACTGAGCCTCTCCTCTGTCAAATAGGAGACCTAATCATAAGGAATCTATTTTTAATTGTTCTTGAATGCACTATCCCATCACTGGGAAGAGATTTACTTCATATGCTTGGGGCATGCATCCAAATAGTAAAATCAATAAGAAACCTGTAGCCCAGTGCTCAAGTGAAGAATGTGAAATCCAAAAGTGTGGGAAACCAAGATACCCAGAATGGCCCATTGGGTTCCCCCAGTTTCCATTGCACTTTAATTTCCTAGCCTATAGAGGCTACCGAGTGTTGGCAACCAAGGCACATATCTCTCAGCAGAAAGTCTCCTATTTAAGGTTTCTTCTCCCCCTAGGGAAAAAGTTTGTCTCCCCAGAAAGAGTTCAAGTTATCACTAGTATTCCCTAGCCTCAAAGAAAGAAACAACTGGAGACTTACCTAGGGATAACTGGTTACTGTAGACTATGGATACTCAGGTTTGGTAAAATAGCCTGGCCATTGTCAGTGCTATTGCAGAGACCCAATAAGCATATCTTAGAATGGGGAATAGAACCAGAAAACTGCCTTCCATGCCTTAAAGCAAGCTTTAATTAGCCCTCCAGTATTAGGAATTCCTAATCTAAACAAGTTTTTCTTTTTGTATGTAACTGAGAAGAAGTGAGTATCTCTAGGATTGTTAGTCCAGAAACTGGGTGAGATTTCTTGACCAGTGACTTATTTCTCCAAACCTCTGGATAACACAATGCAGGGATGGCCACTTTGTCTGAAAGCACTGGGAGTGACAACACTTTTAATTGAGCAAGCTACCTAATTAACTTGAGGCAATCTCTATTAGTCTTCACCCCACACCAGGTGAAATACATGCTTATGGCCAGGGAACACCAATTCTTTACAAGTAATCAGTTAATTAAAAACCAGGCTAAATTACTAGAGACCCCTGAGGAGTAGAAAAAGGTGTGCCAGAATCTCAACCCAGCCACTCTGCTAGTGGCAGTGGGCCCAAGGTCAGACCTTGAGGGACCTCTCCTCCACACCTGCCTTGATACTCTTAAAGAAATCTACTCAAGCAGGCCAGATTTAAAGGATGAGCCTCTAGCAAACTCAGACCTTGAGTGGTTCACAAATATAAGCAGTTTTGTTAGAGAAAGAATTAAAATGCAGGCTATGCAATGATTTCTCAATTTGAAACTTTAGATGACCAAGCCCGTCCCCTTGGACCTCAGCCCAGAGGGCAGAGCTGATTGCTCTCACCCAAGGTTTAAACTGGCAGCTGGGAAAAGAGCTAACATTTACACAAACCCCAAGTATGCTTTCCTCATCCTCCATGCTCACTCTGCTGCGTGGTATGAATGAGGATTGCTTACTAACAGTGGATCACCTATTAAGCAGAGGCTTAATAGGCAACTTATTAAGTCCTGGACTGATTAGAGGCTGTTTTGTTGCCCCATGAAATAGAAGTTATGCATTGTCCAGGGCAGCAGAAGACAGACAGTGCTATAGCTGGGGGAAATGCCCAAGCAGACCCAGCAGCTAAAACTGCAGTGCAATCCCAGGTCTCCCTCCTAGCATTTATTTCAGAACCTGACCTACTATCATTTCCTGGGGAGGATGGGCAGATAGACTTTACTTGATCTTCTTGCCAGAGCTAAGCATTTCCCACTAGAAGGGAAACAACAAAAGTGGTAGCTAAGTACCTACTTCACCCTTGCCCCTTTGAGATGGTCTATGGGCAACCTTTCCTCAACCAAGGCCCAGATACCAGGTTCTGATCAAAGCTGACAGGAGAACAGGCCTCACTCCCAATTTGAGCTAAAATGGAAGGGACCTTGCACTTTGGTTCTGATCACTCCACAGATTTTATGTTAAAGGAATTTTAGCTGGGAACACTTATCCCAAGTGAAACCAGCTGCCCACAGAAATGCCAACTCACCAGAAGCACCTGATGGGACATTTGAGTGCCAGGCATTGGATGGCCCAATATAACTCTTCAAGAAAAAAGCTATATAGTGTCTGTGTCAAAGCTAGCTGTACCCTCTATCTCTAGCTGAAATGCCTGTTGATAGGGGTTGTGCAAGCCAGAAACCCCTTAAGATATCTTGTCTGTCCATTTTCTATAATTTCTCACTATACAATAACTAAAAGGGAAATGCTTTTCTCATCTGCTTCTTAGCTGTCTTAGGTATAATCACAACCGTGGGAACTGGAGTTGGCAGTTTATACCAAACCCAGCAGGTATACAACCATCTATTCCTTGAGTTAACCAACAGCTTAGAAGAAACTAGCAGTGCCTTAGAAGCCTGGAGACATCAAAAAGACTCTCTTGCTGCTGTGATACTAATGCTAAGAGCAGCATAGAGATGAACACATCTGTTTGTTAAGGAAGAATGCTGTTTTTATATAAATAGCTCTGGAATAGTCCTAGGTGACATTCAAAATCTGCTAAATGAAGCCCTCCATCAGGAGATACAGCCTCTGGGGGCACCTGGCCTTTCCTCCTCTCATGGTAAAGTATCCTTTCAGTGGGACCATGTATCTTCAACATTCCAATTAAATTTACTTCTTCCAGAATCAACACCTTCTTAGTCATGTGGGGATTTCATCCAGCTCCAGCAATGCACTAGTTTAAGATTTTTCTTCCCTCAACCACAGTAGGATAGCCAGAGGATTTTACACCTTGTCAGGTAGGGCCTATTCCTCCTAACCAGCAGGAAGTAGTTACAGAAGAATGACCATTGTGCTTCATCCCACCTTAAGAATAAGTATGTAAACCCTCTGAGGGGTAAGTTGAGACAGGATAGCTTAGGAAAAGGGAAGACAATAATGAGACCTGGCAGAAAACATGGCTACAAGACATGTGGGATGTGAAACACACCTGGAAAGGCCTTGAGGGAAAGAGCACAGCAAAGAATAAACCTGGAAACATTCTGTGAGACCCTTCCATGAAATCATATCTGGAAGGAGATTGGAAGGAGATCCTGTCTGGGGTCAAAGGGATGCCCCATACACCTTCAAAAGGACTCACCATTAGGCCCCTGAGAACTAATGGGTGGGGCAAACAATCTAAAAAGCAACAGCTGGGGCCCCTCCCCCAAAAGAAGGAAGAGGAGGAGTAAATAATAGCTTAATAAAGGTAACACCATAAGCCAAAACGCTCACTCTGCCTAGCTGAGGCCACATCTACAGGTTTAGGCCCATAATCCTGTTCTCTTCATCATTTCTCAATAAACTACTGGTCTACCTACACTTAGATGATGTTAAATTCTTTTATGTAATATAGCCAAGAACCCAGAGGAATCCATCATTCCCCAACATCACAAATTGGCAGTGTCCTCCTTCCATTCTTTCAAGCATGTTGCAGGATGTTCTTCTGGTCTCCTGCCCAAACAGGTGCTTAAAGAACTCTGAGTGATTATTAATTTCCCTGTAGGAAGGGCTGACTCTTGGATCTCCTTACTCAGATGCCATGTTGCTCCCTCCTTCTGTTTTATTTACTTTTAATTGTCAAGGTCTTCATCATCTTCTTTTGAATTTGTCTTAACATTGTGTTCACATTTTGATGGAATTGTATAGTTTATTTCATTTGTGAGTTATTACAGATTTTTGCATGTTAATTTTTATTCAGGACTTATTCAAAAATTACATTTTTGATTAAAATGATTGTTACAGGAATCTTTGAATTTTCTATGTCCATCTTCATGCCATTTATGAATGAAATGAGTTTAGTCTTTTCCTCACACATCTATATTTTATTATTTTTCTTGCTGCAATATACTGCTGAGTTAAATATACTTTACTTTCTAGATTTATTTACTCAAGTTCAAATAATAATTTTTCAATAGTTCCTTATGAAGCATAATAAATGTAGGTTTTTAGTAGACTCCCCTTAGCAGATTAAATAAATACATTTCTATTTTATCTTTATGAAAAATTTTAACATAGCTAGATGTTAACATTTATCCAGAACATTTTCTCCATCCACTGATATGAGCCAAAGATTTTCTCATTTACGTTATCTGTAATGTGAATTACACTTACATCAAATTTAGACAATTTTGCACTCCTGGAATAAATTCAAATCCTTTACTTTACCTTTTATAGTCTCTGGATTCAATTTACCAATATTTTGAAATATATTTCTCAGTCTCAATTCATAATATTACCTATAACTTTCATATCTTTCTATGTGCATATTAAAAACTATTTAAAAGTTATATTACTTTATTTGCCAAATAGAAACAGTAGGACAGTAATCAGATTTATCTTACTGAACCAATTTACCTAATAGATTTTATTGGAAATTTTTGGGGTTGGTTAGGGAAATTATTAGGTAGGGCATGACCAAGCAGGTTAGGAGACGGGCATTTAGTTTTGCATGCATTGTTGTTGTTGTTGTTGTTTTTTGCAAAAATACAGTAATGGTGATAAAATAAGTGAATGTACCTGTACTTGTCATTTTTACTATTATAATTAGGTAAAGGTAACTTTTGGGTCAAGCTTCTCTTAACTGTGCATGCTCCTGCAGTTAGAACCAGTTAAAGCTGGTACAGCTAGAGTAGTTTTAACAGAAACTCATCTTGTGGTAAAGGAAGCTCCTTATGCATAAACATTATGTGGTGGGAATTCAAAAGGAAAGGGAAATAGAAACTTTTGCAACCCTATAGGAGAGGGGATTATTTTGGAAAGTGGGAAAACAGGTGGTGTTTTCAGTAGAGATTTGCAAGTTAGCAAGGCAGGGTTTTTCTTAGAGAAGGACAGTTTGAATTCTTCCGTTTTGTTCATCCATTCCTCAATCTTGAGGGATAAGTGGTACTGACATCTCTGCTTCCTACTGGTTGGGAACATTAATAGGAGTTTAGGGAATAGAAGACTGCATCTTTGAGTCGAAGGTATTCACTGGTTCCAGGAGTTGATGGAGGCTAGGGGATGTTTCTCCATGGTCCAAGACTTGATGGGATCACCTTTTTTAAAGGTGCTTTTTTAAGCATGCTTTTTTAAAGCATGGCTGGTGACCATTTCTGTCATACTTTGACAGAGGAATAATTTGGTAGTTTTGAGTGCTTGAGAAATATGTATGATAATGAGCTTTATGATTATAGATCTAAATATAAGAAGTAAAAGGATTAGGGTTAGGGGAATTATAAGTGAATATAGCCATGTCATATTGGGGAAATACAGCTTTAATAGATTCTTAGAGTATGGGGTATTGATTCCATGTAACCATATGGCTTTATATGTGTCTGGAGGTTCCTAGTGTTTTTAGCAACAATGTTTGAGGCTTTGCATACTTTGGCTGCTTGTGCATAAGGCTGAGACCTGAATAACAGTAACATTTAGAATGACCTCTTCACTATTTGAAATTTCATAGCCCTAGAAAGTTTATTTTGTTTTATTCTTTTTAATATTTCATCAAGATCCTTCTCCAAAATCATTGCTGGTCAGCATGCGGTATTAATCCCTTGGTGCCAGGAAAAGAAGAGCTCATCCTTGGTAGACATTCCCATGTAGTGGAGGAATATAGTGTTATCACAAACATGGCTATTTCCAATAAAAGGGCCCATTATACTTGGTGCCACAAAGGAAAACCATGTCTCTCTTGAGAAGGTGATTTATTGTGTGTGCACAAGGCAAGAGCTGGGGTAATCTTCCCAAAACCAATTCAAAGTGAGAATAGAATGAGGGTTTTTTAGAGGCAAAAAAAAAAAATGGAAAAGGTTCAGGTGAGAAGAAACACAGGAAAAATAAAGAAAAACCTAGTGTTTTTCCAGGGGACTTGTGAGGAGTCTATGTGCGATTTCTCAGTCTTTCATTGTCTCAAGCACATTTAAATTGCACTTGGTTTCAGCTGCTAAAAACAAACAAAGAAACAAAAACTGTTTTGTATATTAAGGTCTTCATGGTTCCTTAGCTAACCACAAAATGATATCAAGGTTTTTTGTTTGTTTGTTTGTTTTGTTTTGTTTTTTTATGAGAATAGTTAAAATTTTGCTGGGTCATAATTTACTCCTGACATCATTCTTTCTGGTTTTGCTTTAGGAAATTATTTTATTCAAGTAAGTAAATCTGAAAACGTCTGGTTTATATCTTTCAGGGAAATAAATGCAAAGAGTAAACATCTAAAATTAGATTAATTAAAAAAACAGATCAATTAGTGTATTAGAATTTTCAGTGCTGCTTAGGTGAAGAAAAAAATTTTAAGCACATTTTCCAGCTATCAAATCCCACCTTGCATTTATACTCTTCTTATTCTTAAGAAACTATATTTTGTAAACATTCTTTATATAAGGAAAATGGGTGAAGGTCTCAGCTTCTATAATTCTTTCCAGATGACTAGGGATGAAGAAAATTTTCCTATCACTTTGTATTATGCCCTACAAATCAGGTCACAAAGACAATATAGGAAACAATAACACAGGCCTATGGGAAGCAAATTAAAAGCAGTACTTAAGAGAGCCATTCATTTATTTCATAGGGAAGTTCATTAACTACTTACAAAATGATTCAAGTTTGCCAAGCCTTTTAACCTGCTCCATATCCCTCTGCATATGATCCAGTGTAGAGGATAAATTATATTCATCAATTACAGTATTTAATACTAATCAATGCATAAGTTTCTCTTTGTGCTTCAGTTAATATATCTAAGGCCTAGATTTGAAATACAACATATGTTGTCTTTTTATGGGAGCAGCCATATGATAACTGTGTCTGTGTGGGTTCTACTCACATTACTATGGTAATTATTGCCCCACTTGGTATATCCTTCACAGGGCCAGCATCTTGCAGCAGCACCTTTGATTCTCAAGAGAACAGGAAGGTAGAATCCAATGTTCCACAAGTTTGGTACATAGCACCCTCTGGCACTATGAAATAGAGTTAGTCTGAAGGCAAAGTTGAGCCATCACCAGCTGGTAGAGCTGCAGGAGTCTGAAGCAACAACATATTTTCATCTACTTCAGGAGCATGGCCAGAAGATATAGCAATATTTTATTGTTTTAGAGGTAGTAGTGAATGAACTAGTCAATAACTTAAATGGAGAGACACTATGCACAGCACTGGGGGCCTGGTTTAAATGCACAAAAGAGGCTAACAACAATGAAATCCACCTCTCAATTTTATACACTTTCTAAACAATTTTCTTTCTACTTATAAAATGTCAAATGAAATTTATTTTTAGTACTTCACATTTTACATGGTGAAATAACAAATCTTTTGCAACAGTTTGAAATAGATACTTTTCATGGTTTGAATTTGAGGAAGCAAAATGTTAAAAGTTGCTATGTTTTAAAAATTATGCTCTTTTAAAAGTGAGACTTGTTTTTTTCTTAAACTAAGGGCACAATATGGTAAACAATATTCAAGAATTTATTTTGATAAAAAAAAATCTTTCAGCTTTTCTTACCAATTATTCAGGTGAAAACTCTTTACTAAAACTGACTAATGGTTTAAGAAATTTTGTCACTTTAACAGAGAAACAATCAAATTTAATTTTGCATTAATATACTATTTGATACTAAGGTTTTAAAAAAATGATCCATCAAATCTCATCCATCTTTGACCACAACAATTCTTTTCCACAAAACTTCTGCAATTTCTGTATTCAGTCAGGTTGTCACACATAATATAATAACCAGTCACTTGCTTAGGTCAAAATTACTTTTCTTTTCATTAAAAATAAAACAAAAAACAAATTCTACGACCCTTACATACTTAAGTTACCAAAATGATTTTGGAAACTATCTCCAAGCAAACCTTTTACAACATACAATTACCAGTAATATATAACAAAAAACTTGTCAGAATAATGGTTCAATTTGGTTATATGCAAACATAAGTTCTCTTCATTTCAAATACCTAGTAGCTTGTGATACTAGAACACTGATAACTAATAGAGAATGGTTTTCAGAAATACATGCTTTTTTATTTTCCTGTTTTATAAGTATTTCACTGAGATATATTATGAAATGTTTACAAGTTCAAACTTCTCAAGCAGTTAGAATGTCTGGTTGCTATCAAGGATGAACCATGATTGAATTGCAGTCTTACAAAAGCAGGTAGCATTTTTCTGTTTTTCCTTGTTTTCTTTTATAGAGTTGTACAGTTCAAAAATTACTAAACTTTAACAGCACCAATTGTCTATCCAAATATAATTAGAATTAGCATGGAAACAGAACAGCGAACATAAATGTTGCTAAGTTTTCCCACTTCTCCAGCAATTTAATTTCATCTGTACTTTTTTTTACAAAACAAATCTAATTGTATGATAGTATTGCAAATTAAAGATGCATTTTTTTGTTACTTTTCAAAGACACTCAATTTATACTATAGCCAGGCAATGTTGCAATACAAAATCATTTTCTTTTATTTAAGGGGGTCTCCTCCAAATTTAGACAAATTACCCAATATACAAGTCAGAGGAACTATAAATGGCATATTCTAAAAGTGCCCCATGACTAGGTAACACCAAAAGATATTACAAAGACAGAATATTAAGAACAGGAACTCATTAAAGTCAACATGTCTTCCAATTTCAAAGAAAAATGCAATTATAAAATCAACAGGTGATACCCAAATCTGAGATCATGGATAGTGGGGCTAAAACCCACCAGGTCTGTATTCAGGAGCTCAGATCAACAAAAAATGAAACAGTCCCCTGGGCATGAGCAGACTGACAAAGCCAATCCAACAGTCCCCAAGGCTTGAGCAGATGAATAAAACTAATCCAAGAGACTCCTTGGCATAAGCAGATTGAAAAAGCTAAAGTAATCACAAATCAGAACAGAAGAAAGAATTTCAAACACTTACCTGGCACAAGGAAAGACCCAACTTCAGAATTGTCTTCACACAATGCACCCAGTGTCTGCCCATGGCAGAAATATCACCTTAAACCTCCAGCTTTGGTTCTCCAGGGAAATCCCCAGGCATCTGCTAGGCGTGAAGTTGAGGGATCAAGAGAAGCCTCCTGACTGACAAGGAGTGCATCATGGCTGCTCTGGGGATTGCATCCCAGAACAGCATGGTTCCTGTATCACCAAATTTTGTTACTGTAATCATGATGATTTCCAATAGCAGGGCTCACCTGAACTGGTGCCACAGAGAAGAAACACATCTCTCAGCGAGAAAGTGATTTATATTAGTGCATAAGTAAGGAAGTGGGTGAGTCATCACAGAATCAATTCAAAGCAAGAATGTGAGCTAGGGCTTTTATAGGGAAAAAAAAAAAAGAAGAAAAACAAGTAAAAAGAAGAAAAACAAATCCAGTGATGCTTCCAGGGGTCTTGTGAGGAGGGTATGTACAATGTCTCAGTCCTGCATTGTCTCAAGCACATTAAACTTTTTCTTGGTTTCAGAGTCTAAAAACCCACATTTTAAATATTAAGGTCTTCATGAGTTATTTCTCAGCCACTCACTCAAGGATATCAAGATTTTTTTTGTCTCTAAGAAAAGTTACAGACTTTCTGGGTCATAAGATGCTCCGGAACACCATTCTGTCTGGTTTTCCTTGCATAACAAATTCAAGTGGGGAAGGACAGATGGGCCAGATTTATTTATATGAATGTTGTAATGAACCTGAGGGGCATGCAAGAAACTTCCATTGCTAATTCCTATTTTATTTGTATTTTAACACTATATTTTAAAATGATCTTACTAGAATACAATGCTCTTAAACTAAGACCATTGTTAATGTATGAAATATTGTGAGTCTTCAAACATGGTGGAGAATACAGGCACAGTAATGGGATATCAATGTTCAAATTTTGTGTCCACTACTTGCTCTCTGGCTGAAATTAGGCAATCTCTATATTTGCAAAATGTAGTTTTTATCCATAGCGCCTTCTTAATTGAGATAATGGTAGATCTGAGGATTTAATAAACACATCAATCAATTATAACTCTGGATACCACAAGAGAAACACTCAATGAACATTAAAATAGCTTAAAATCATATGCTCTACAAGGACCTTAAAATCATCTGGACTTTACTAAATTTACAGTATTTCATATACATCCAGATAATTAATTTTGTATTGAAATTCAATTCTTAGGACTAGTATAGATCTCTCCTTCCTACATATAGAGAAAAACTATTTGAGTTCATTCTGGCATTTAATCATCAGAGACCTTTAATAAAATGTATAAAAATTCCTAAATGCACAAATAGTTGCTGTGATGCATTTGTCAAAATGACAAAGACTGTACTTGAATTTTAATGGAATGGTTGAATATGGTTCAATACACAACAAAATATTTTGTATTTTGATTGAGCTCATTATTAATTCAATATCATATGTAATCTCCATTCATTCTCATTAATTCCAGCAAAATAACACTTGTAAGCATAATAAACAACAAATGGTTTGATACTGTTCTCTGAGTATTTTTAGATATCCTTGGTGTCTAGGATCAAATTTAATCCTAAATTGGGTTCCTTTGTGTGAGGGTTAGGTTAATGTGTCAACTTGGCCAGGTAATTGTGCCCCATTTTTGGTCAAGCAAGTACTGGGCTAATTGTAATACAGGATATTTATGGATGTTGGTCATCAGGGAGTTTACTGCATAGATGGTTGATTACATCTACATCAACCAGAGTGATCGCTTACAGTTAAAAGGCCCTAAAGAGTCCAATTCAAGGTACCATAAGAGATACTTTCTTACAAAAGATGGTTGTTGGTGTTTGTGAGGGTTCAGCCTTCCTTTTTCCTCTGTGAGCTCCGTGGTCACAGTTTCTTCCTATCTCAGCCATAGGCTGGCATAGGGCTCATCTCTCTTCCTAAGGCTTTTGTAGTGCTGCAAAGTATCAGGCAAATGGCTCACCTAACTTGCCAGGGTCTCTGCCTTGTCTATAGTGCTGTCTCTCTTCCTCTGTATTTTTCTGTTTCCTTGATTGAGTGTCCATTTATATAGCCTACAAAAGGAGTGGAGACTCAAACATAAGCCACCCTAATGATGTGGTTGAATCAAAGACCTAATCTTCATTTTATCAAGTAAACATAAAACCTTTGAATTTAATACAGTCAAAGGATATCATGCCCAGAGAAATGGACCAGTTTACAAACATAATCAATATTTCTTTTTAGAATTCATAAATAATATCACACAGCATCTACAGAAGTGAGTCCCCACCACTTTTATAACTATAAGCTTCTGCCCCAAATAAATACCCTTTATAAAAGCCAACAGATTTCTGGTATTTTGCATCAGCACCTCTTTGGCTGACTAATACAAGATGTGAAATTATTTGTTTATATTCATTATAAATAAAACAAGTACATCAATACCATTATTAGTATTGAAACTGTCCACACATCTGCTGCTAGAGAAAATAACTAATTTTCATTTTTCCAATCTTCGAAATCACAAGTGAGTTGCTCTAGTTAATATGTGGTAAACATCACCTATGTAGAGAATGGGATTCTGAGAAATGTAGTTTCCAGTTTCCATCTGCTGTGAGGCTTCAAATGATGGTGGAAATAAAAGCACCCCATATTTTTTTGGGTATAATTTATGTAATATAAGTATCTTTTAAAAAATAACAAAAAAAATTATTTAAAAACAACAACAACAAAATAAAGTTTGTTTAGTCTGATAGTAAAAAAAAAAAAGCACCTGAGAACAGACAACCTAGCAAATAAAAAAAGATCCTTATGCTAGAAATGGTTCTATCTGTAGAAGAATTTATGTTCATTTAATGTAATGAATCTTCAATGGAAAATTCTTCAATCTCTTTTATATCCTTGGAACACAAAAAACAGAAAAAAATTCTTGATTTTTCATCAGAAAATTCAAAAGTCTTTTTGTAATCATTCTATTTAGAAATTTAATAGTCCCAATTACTTAATACATCATGATGCATTTAAATGAAAAAAGACCAAATTAATTCAAAAATTGTTTTCAAACATTTTCTTTGCTTTAGTAACTATACTGCTGATATTTTTGTTTTGCTTTTATTAGATAGTTTGGTTGTTCTTACATAAAATGCTCATGGGGGAAAGAACAGATGGGCTGCTTTCTAATGTTTGATGCAATGAACTTGGGTTGTATGGAAGCACTTTTTGATTGCTAATTTTTTTACATTTGTTTTTTAACACTGTTTTAAAATTATCTTAGTAGATTATAAAAAAGCTAACCTCAAATCTTCTGTGGTGTGTTATATGTTGTGGGTCTCTAAAACATGGCCAATAAGAACACAGGCACTGTGTTGGGATAATTATGACTACTCTACTAGCTCTCTGTGTGGTTGTGGAAATGTCAACATTTGAAAAATGCAGGAATTTTTCTTAGTGACTAGCTAAGAGGGACATTGGAGTTCTGAGGATTGAACATAAAAATAAGTACACATATTGCTCAGACTAGCAAATGACAGGCACTCAAAGTTAAAATTAGCTTAATAGCATATATGTACAAGGACCTTAAAACCAGTCCTGCCCCCAAATATACTCCCCAGTATCCCATGCACAGCCAAAGATTTTATTCTCTAAACAAGCACAATTCCCAGGATTAATGTTCATCTCATCCGCTATGTCTATACAGAAAAAAATATTAAGGCATTATTTTCTGATTAGAATGCACAGACATCTTTAATGAAATTGTGCAATTATATAAATATATGCAAAAATAGCCATTGTGATCCCTATTTCAAATTGAAAAAGACTAGGAAACTATCTTTAATTATATAAACTACAAACATATATATTGCTTGAGGATTTATTTCTGAATTAGAGGTCTCATAGCCAATTACTTGATGGTGTCACATGTAGTTGAATAATAATAAATATGTTGCACTTTATACAGGTTTCTAATTTGTAAATTTGATGGCATCAACAGAAAAATGAAACTAAACATTATGGATCAATTAATTTTACCTCATGATAGCAATACATAAAATTCTAAATCTCATTCTCATGTTGTGAAATATTTAGTCTCTCCCATACACCTGGCAATGTTCCACACAATTTGTATTAACCAATTTACTTTGAACTCAAATAACCCTATCTTATGCATGTTTTTGTTATCCCCATTTTTTGCATGATAGACCGGAGGGAAATAAAAAGATAAGTAACATATCTGAAGACACTAACAATGGTGAAATCAGGAAAGAATCTCACTCCCTCTGGATCATAGCAGCATCTGTTGAAATATGCCCTGGGATTTTATCACAGCAATTTTCCAGTTCTCAGATTGTGTTAGCTGGGGATGGTGAATGAATGATTATGTGATTGAATGATATTTTTGTTTGCTTGTTTCCAAGAGACCAGATTTGCTTAATTGGGCATTTGCTTTTTGTTTTTCTTTGCTTTTTTAAAATATATTTTTAATTGATTTTTAAAGGTACTTAGATTACATAAAATGTAACTCAAAAAATATAAGGGTTTCTCATATGCCCTACTCCCCACACCTCTCACTTTTTCCTACAGTAAAAATTCTTTCTTTAGTGGAGTACATTTGAACACATTTGAACACATTTTGGAGTATTGCCACTAAACATAAATTATCATTTATAATGTAGTTTACACTCTCTCCCACTCAATTCTTTAAGTTATGGCAAGATATATAATGGCCTGTGTCTGTCATTGCAATGTCATTCAGGACAATTCCAAGTCCCAAAAATGCCCCCATATTATACCTCTTTTTCCCTCTCCCTGACTTCAGCACCTCCAGTGGGCACTGTCTCTACATCAATGATATAATTTCTTCCATTGCTAGAACCCCAATAAGTCTATAGTAGAATACCAGTAGGTCTATTCTAGTCCATATTTTATTCCCCAATCCTGAGGATTCTGGGATGGTGATGCTCACTCCACCTGTAATTGAGAGGGTATTTGATCACATATGGCTGATGGATGGGACTGTCTTTCTCACCATTGTAAACTCTCTCGGTTCCTTGGTGTTGTGGTTGGCCATACTCACCTCCTTGTTAATTGTCCTGGGTGAGCCCAATGAACTGCAGAGTAGGTGTTGCAACTCTGCTGAAGCTCAGGGTTCACCTGGCTCATGGGCAGCCCAGAGATTCAAGTTTCTTGTCTGCACACGTACCAACTCTAATAACAACTATAGGTTTGAATAGAAGGGACAGAAAGGGCATGTGTAGAGAAGTCACAACTGAGTCCAACTGTGCCACACTCAGGAGCACAAACTTCAAAGTAGGGCCCACTGGCAAGTTACCAAACTTCAAAGTTATCTGTCATGACTGTAGGAACTGGGTGTCTCCAGAACCCTCGGGAACCCCACCATTTGTGGTAGTATCTAGTTTGGCAGTCAAAGAGATCCTGCTGAGATGTGCATAAGTGTTGCCTCTCTGATGACCTCCTGACCCTCTTTGAAGTCTCTTAGCCACAAAATCTCATTTGTCTTTATCTTTTCCCCCTTTTAATTAAGGTCTTTTTCCAGTTGCATCAACAGCTGGTGCTTGGTTGTAATCCCTCCGTGTCAGGGAAGCTTATCTTCAGGAGTCATTTCCCACACTGGGGGGAAGGTAATGCATTTATTTGCTGAGTTTGGCTTAGAGAGAGGACTTAACTGGGTATTTGAAGGACTAATGGAGAAATTTTGCTTTGTCTACCTAAAGAATATGGAGTAGACAATGAACATTTTCTAAGAGGACATTGCTGGTTGAATTGTAAATTGGCCCAAACCTCTGTGATAGAGAATTTCTTGTATTTAACCTCCTTAGTTCATAGGTAATGTATGACTATGGCAGCAAAGGAAGGGAATCTTTCTAGGCACATTTCTGTGCAACACTGCCTATAAATAGATGTCTGGTGATATTTTAAGGAAAAACATAAAAGGTAAATTAGTCTTTATTTAATATCTCTGAAAAGAAAAAATGAGTTTACTTAAAGAAAAGGCTTTTCAATTGCATAATTGGCATGATTATAATATTATTTTTATGCACATGATTAATTCATGCAATATCAGCCTTGCTTTGTCAGCACAGCAAAAGGCAATGTTAAATAAGAATCACTTCTAATCTCTATATCTGTGTAAATATACTTAAAATGATCAAATCTTAAAAGTTTTTATTTATTTGCTACATATCTAATGCCATGTGTCATTCAGAGATTCTTCAATAACAAGAGGAGAAATATTTTCTTAAACAATATTTGAATTAGAAAAAATATATTAATACATAGTTATTGAATACCTTTTAAAATGGACAGATTGATATTTATTTATTAAATCATTAATAAATTTGTTTGTCTTTGCATATTCAAATTAGAAATAATTTATTAATGATATAATGAAAGAAATTTGACATTATTAAATTTTAAAATTCCATAACAAATTGATAAATTCCACAGGAAAAATACAAGTTAACTAGTTGAGATAAAGACAGACGGTACTGTGAACCGTCCATATTCTAACATTCTATTTTTTATTTCAATTGGATAAATATACTCAATATTAAAACTTACTTTCAAATAAAGTATTAATTACAAATGAAAATATTGATGAGGAGAATAATAATTTCAACAAATTATGGAGCAGTATATGAAACCTCATTTGTGAAAATTGCTTTAAAAACATAAGATAACATTTTGTGTTAAAAAAAACAAACCACTGTGTGTGATCTAATTCTTACATATAGATTTGCACTTTAGCATTGATTAACAAAAACAAATGTGCATATCTTAAAAGCTTATATAGAGAATTATATAGAGAGAATCATGCATATCAAGTTATTTGCTAATAAATAAGAAGAATAGGCAATCAGAATTAATCCAAAATTCAAAATTCTGGAGACTGTCAAAAGTCTCCTGAAGTTTCTATAAAACCATTTTGAAAAAGGCAGAACATCAAATTAAGAGATGATTAAGCATATAACCAGAAAGCCTTTTAATAATGTACAATTCTGCCTTAAATATATCCTACCTCGTATACATCTTCATTTCTCTAGCTGACAAAAGTAGCACTGTTTTAGAATGATCAACTACATTCACAATATTTATATATATGTATATATAAACATACATACATAAGAATATTTATACTCAGTAATGCAAAAGTATTTAAAGACAAAAAAAAATAATTCACTCACAAAAATCTAATTGTTTTGTTTGACTCTTGTTTGGATTTTTTTACTTGAATTATTTTTACTCTTTCCCACATTTACTTTGCAAAGAAAGGCATGCTGTTATCCAAACATGGTTATTATAGATACCATATAAGAACAAATTACAATTGAATATAGAGCCATTTTTTTCTTCTTTAATATAATTGACTTGCTTGAAAATAAAAGCTTCAATATATTTAGAATTCAAATTTCAAAAAAATAACCTGGAAAATACTTCTAAATTAACCTCATGCATATTTTTTATTTTTCAAATATTAAATATTTTACTTTTTAATTGTATTAATTTTGAGTCAATCCATATGAATTTATAACATGCAATTTGCATAAAATTATCATTGAAATACAACATAAAACTCATATATATAATTTTTTAACCTGGAAGAACTTCCCATTTTTTAAATCAATGTTAATTACACCACAGTGTTTTGAACTACTTTCTAAAGATCAGTTATTTTTCACTTCTCTCAATGTATTTTTTATAAATAAGTGCTGATATACAGGCTATACACCATGAAATAAACAAATTAATACAATGCAGTATTCATATAACCAAAAGGTCACACATGAATTATGTGGAATTATATGGTGTTTCCTAGATAGTATATCATAATAGATGGGCATGCTTACAAATATAGGAAGCAAATCACTATATAGTATGGTAACCAGCATTACCATACTTCTCAAAATATACTAGTTCTCTGTGTTTTGGCTTTTTGATGTT
>JAQZBX010040204.1:0-22755 GCA_029593785.1 Cabassous unicinctus | reverse complement strand
TGGCAAAAAAATACATGAAGAAATCCTCAACATCACTCATGATTAGGGAAATGGAAATCAAAACTACAATGAGATATCATTTCACACCTATCAGAATGGCCAGTATTCAAAAGCCAGAGAACTACAAGTGTTGGAGAGGATGTGGAGAGATAGGAACACTTCTTCACTGTTGGTGGGAATGCAGAATGGTACAGCCACTATGGAGGACTGTTTGGCAGTTCCTAAAGAAGTTGAATATAGACTTGCCACGTGACCCGGCAATACCACTACTGGGTATATACCCAGAAGAACTGAGAGCAGTGACACGAACAGACATCTGCACACCGATGTTCATAGCGACATTATTCACCATTGCCAAAAGTTGGAAACAACCCAGGTGTCCATCAACAGAAGAATGGATAAACAAACTGGGATATCTTCACACGATGGAATATTATGCAGCTGTAAGAAGAAATGAAGTCCTAAAGCATATGAACCTGGAGGACATTATGTTGCGCAAAGCAGGCCAGACACAAAAGGACAAATACTGTATAAATGTGTTACTATGAACCAAATATATTGTGTAACACTGCTTGATTAAAAAATTTTTTTATATGTATCCAGTACATTTAATTGAGAAATGTATATATTTATTCATTTGTGTTTACTTTTTAGTTTTTAATTGTTTATATTTTCAATTAAGTGTACAAAATAAAGTTAAAAAAATAATTTATGGGTTGCACTTAATTTAGTAACTATATATGAATGGTGTAAAAAAATTCATTAGATATCTGTCTTCATTACGCTGTAGTTAAAGCCAGTTCTTTAAGTGTAACTTTGGCAGCAAAATTTCTGGGTTTTAAATTTATGGCTTAATGTTGGTTGAAGTACTCTTGATAGTAAGGATCTTTGAAAGTACTTAACTGATGGAACCTTTCTTTCAGAATGGTCTGAGGCATTTATGCTTGGGGTGGAAGCCACCAGCACTCTGCAAATGAAGGAGAATTAATTTTTAGGATTAATGTAGGATTTTGAAAACCTAAGAAGCTTCCTGCCAAAGAGACCAAATGATGGCTTGCAGCATAAAAGTTCAGGGTTCTCAGTGGATTTTGTTTTACATTCTCTAGTCTCATCCTGCTGTCATATAATACACTGCTGTCCCCCCTCTTGTGGAAACATAGCAGTCTGTCTCCTTAGACTCATAGCCCAGACTTGAGAAGGAAACACTGGAAATAGAAAGCTAGGACTCCAGACTCACTGAGGTTCAGGACCTGGTCGTCCTGTGCAGCATTTCAGTTCTGGGGCATAGAAACATTCATTATTTGTTGAATGAATGAGTGGATGAATTACTCTGGTTTGAGAAACAGATTAATCTTCATGTACCATTTACATTGCTGTTGAAAGTAGTTCTTAACAAAGAAAATTACATGTCTTATGGCAAGACCGTTTTTATGCTTCAACATTACACTTTCCTTTCTTGCCTTGATTCATAGATAAAAAGAAAAGCTAAGTTGCTGTTTAACTGCACTTAAACATTTGCTCATTAGAGATATTGTTACTGTTATGCCGTTAAAAAAACGAAAGTTTCATAATCTGAATAAAATGCTAATGCAGCTTTGTAGAACCAGTTTGGAGTTAGGCTCATTTCTGTACCCCACGGTAGCAGCATGAGAAACAATGCTGTGTGTAGAAATGTATGCATTTTCATTTTTCTGTGATAAAAATGGCTTCTAATGTTTTATAGTTCAGTGTCATGTTAGAGATTTCATTCCATGATCATTTGTTCATTCACATGTATTTTTATTTTTAGCTTTAAGCCAAAGACATGAGGCCTAAGACTGAAATGAGGTTGTTTTGAGGCCATCTGCTTTCTGGCTAGAAGGTGTGCGATCGCCTCGTCCTGAAACCACTTCACACAGAATGGTAATGGCAAAGCAAGGGAGAGAGGGGCCTTCGTGTTTTTCCATGTTTGTTCTCCTTCCCCAGTTCTTTCCTTTTTAAGATTAAAAAAACCTTTTAAGTTGTGAACAAAAAAATTAGACAACATATTGACATATCCTAACTGAACTGATGCAAATGTTTAACAAAAGTGCTAACCATATAAATCCACAGTCTTTTAAAGTTGTGTAAATGCAGTTTTTAAAAAATGAGCCCTAGTGACTTACTTAACTAGCAATGAAATACTTACTGTGTATGAAAACCTGAGCCATCAGGTATTTGAAAATTCAAATATTTTCTTTCTTTGAAAACCAATAAGATTTGCTCTTAAACAAGAGCAAATCCAACCTTAATAAGTTTTCAGATTAGGAAGTAAGGATTCCTGCCACCACTGTCTTTTTCTACATTAAGGAATTTTGATGTTTTATATATGTGTGGGTTTTTTTCCCCTTTTAAAAATATAAAGTGCCTATTGAGAATGGTAGTTTTATTAATTATCTCTACTTCCAATATTATATTTTTCTTAGTTCAAAATATATTTTAGAGTTGAGGTAATAGAACTAATTTTTTTTCTCTCTTTTACTATAGTAAAACTTTGTCTTGGTGTACTTCTCTTTATTAAGTTTATTCAGATGGATCATATCCTGTTAAATATATTGATATCATAGTGCTTAAGAAGCAATTATTAGGCTCCTCCAGGAATAGAATTCCAATAAGAGTCTCTACTCAAGTTCAGATTTCATACTAAACCATTATTTCAAGTAAATGATTTTTATGCTGTTCCATTGCCTATACTACATGTAACAGCATTAATAGTGAAACTAGTGTCATAAATTTACTTATATTTAGCCTGAATTATACATGTTTAATTGATGAGATGAGAAAATTTAATTGGCTTACTGTTCTGAATGGTAAAACAGAGGCAAAGTCTCAAGAACTGACAAATTTAATATTAAAACGGTCATATTTATTTTTGTTTTCTTCTAGAGTCTCAATTCTCAATTGTCACTATAATTCTATGCATTACTTTGCTTTTCTACAAATAATATTTTCTAGTCCCTTAATCTCAGATGTTGAGAGTGACTTAAAATTTATAAAATCTGTTCTTTTTCCTACTGTATGTGACTCTCTGTAATGTTTGGGAGAATCATTCACATTCACTAAAAAAATTACAAGATGGCTGTGTAAGTCCAGCACTGTTAGACTGAGAAGACAATGAGTTTATAGTGAGGTCTCAATTTATCCTAAACCTTGCCAGCCTAGCCTTGTTCCAAAGAAAAGCGTGTGTGATAAGTAATTTCTTTTGTTTTACCATGTCTCCTGATGTTTTGTTTTATGCTTTTCCTGGGATTGTGAACTCTGATCTCTTGATTTTCTATGGAAAATTTAAATAGAGTGGTTTGCATAGCATGGTCTTTAAACTATAATAGAAAAATTGTTCATACAGTTTACTTTTTGTATTAAGGTTTTAATGAGAAACAATTAACTGATTGTTTTAATTTGAGAAATACTTATTTCTTATATTTAGGTAAACAAAATTGTTTTTTCTACACCCCTCCCCCCCAGATAAGCCTATTTGCATTAGTGCTTTTCCAGTTTAGAAGAGCTTTGAAGGATCTTTCTTACTTCACATGCTAAAATTTTAACATAACAGAAGCACAAAGACTTGTTTAACCACTATGAATTGGCTTAAAAGGTAGTTTCTAAAGGTATAAATTGCACAGAAATAAAATCTATCATTTTGTTTATGGATATGAATGTCACTTTAATGGTAGCCTTTAAAAAAAAAACAAAACCAGAACTAATGCTTTAATTTCAAACCTCAAAGTGTAAATGTGAAGAGTTTTTGACCCAGTGAATATTTTATAAATAGGTGATGTGTATGAGTATAGTTTCATATTCATTTTGCTGTATATAAATTGCCTTGTTTTTAAGCAAAACTTTAATATTAGAGTTAAGAGTTTATAACTGTAATATGAGAAAAAGCATTAACTTTTTAAAATGTTCTGAAAATTAGAAACGTAAATAATGACCTTTTCTAAGAAAGTCTTTTTCCTTTGACATTGTTTAATTTTTTTCCCTTTTTGTTTTTTAGGTTTGCAATTTTTTTTGGTGATGGCATGTTCAGAATCTTGGATCCCTAAGTTGAATATATTGAAAATATTTAGGAACTCTGGAAATTATGTTGTTTTCATATATATATAATGACTTACTAGGTGAATCAGTAGATTTAATAAAAAGTGTACAAAGGAGAAGGTATTATAGTTTTGTACTTTTAAGTTGGCATGCATGTTTCAAATTACCAGCTTTCAGCAACCAGCGTCACACTCCAGAGACAGTTCTCTTTGAAGGCTTGGGGGCTTTTATGGACCTTATGTTTTCCCCGCAATTCATGTAATTCCCCCCATATCTGTTTGTTCAACTTCCCTTCTTTTCCATCTGCCTTGCAGTGTAGGTTGCTTAGATCAGAGGTAGTTATTGATTGGGAAGAGAGAAGAGAAAAAAATCATCAACTGACAATCTAAGATAGCAATTACAAAATTACAGCTTGGAAATGGTCTCAGAATGCTCTGTATTAGAATATACAAATTCTACCCAAATTATAGCCAAATAGACTTGTGGCAAAATGCTGCCAGTTTTCACATTAGACGTTCTGATGTGGGACAGAAGTTCTAATGAAGAGGAAGATGAGCTGTTCAGTTTTACCTCGTCCCTCTGTCCTTGTTGTTGAGTGAAAGAATTAGTGGAAAGTGAAGTGACAGAAGGTAGGCAGTGTGAATGAAGAGGAGGAGGAGGAGGACACTTTCATCTGCAGGAAGGAGGTTTTTGCCCTTAAAAAAATAAAAAGTTAGCTATAGTCTATATAAATGAACACACTATTTTGAAATGTGGCCTACTGAGATGTAGTCCCAGAATGTAGACTAGATTTTGGGAATCAATGGAAAATCTGTATTTAATACAAGAGTCAGAAATCCTGTGAGTGATTACAGTGCCATTTTTATTGGTTGTCTTTTTCCTTTTGCCTATCTATTCCTACTTGGATTAAGAGGCTTAAGGAAAATTCTAGGACAGACAGTTAATGGTCAAATATGACTGCCTCCCTACTTTTTCAACCAAAACTGGAGAAAGATTGATTTTTATATCACCTTCAGAACAACTTGCAAAAGGATCAAAGGGAAAGAAAGGCTAAGGAGGGAAAAAACACCCACATACCCTAGAAGCTGAGTGGTAGCTCAGTAGAATACCAATGTATTAGTTTATTGCAAGTTTTATTATTGGTGGAGTCTCCGTATTATTGAAATTGGTGTATAACATGTTTCCATAACATTTCTGTTAGAAGCCTCTTAGAAGCTTGAGTAGACTGTCCCTCCTTCTCCCCCCCCCCCATGCTTTGCTTTGTTTTAAGAGGAATTGGCTGATATTTATTTAACAGAAGACATATTGAAAACATTAGCTTTTTTTAATTTTTAAAATCAAGTTACATTTTAATCTAAACTTGTATAGACTAGTTAGCTGCTTTGTTGTTACAACTGACTTTTAAAACTCTTACTTAATGATGCTTTTGTCACTAGAGGTGCTTCCTTTTAGCCGGTTCTAGCCCAGTACTGACCGGGCCTGGGCGTTTGATCCTCAGGGAAGGAATGAAGCAGGTAAAAGCTTGGTCCCTGCGAGAAGGAGCATTTTAAATGCCGTCTTAGATTCTGGAAACTGAGTACATGTGACACTGTGGGTGTCATGTGAGTTCAAGTGAAGGAGACCCAAGGGAGGGGAAATTTAAGAGTTAGGAACAAAATATGGCGGTGGGTTTGGAGGTCAGCTCTTACATGGCTGACCGGAAGCCCACCGCGGGGAAGGGAGTCAGTTCACTGGAGATGCTGCGGGACGCGTGAGGCGCCTTGGACAGCAGGCCTTCTCATGCTGACTTGGCTACTGCGCACTAGCTTGCTGCACTAGTGTAAGGCTAGTGACAGATGGTCTTTGGAAATATGAATGTATCTCCAAACAGTGAAATACATTAGTCATGTATTTCCAATCACATAATATCTGATGTGTTATAAGTGGGTATTTGGATCAAAGATGTACTTAATTTAAAATTTAATTGTTAGAGAAAATATTATAAACAATGGTCTTTGTCACCCTTGTATAACTTTAGAAAATAATGTAGAAATAAATTGAACAACCTAGAGAACTGATAGCATGAATACAGGTAATGTTTGATTGTTGCTTCCTTGAAACATCTAAGTAAAACCTTAAATTTATATCCAAATTTTGTATGTTGGCCTAGTTGTACTGTAACAGCATTTTAGCATGTGTCTTGCGGGATAGCTGTACCTCCTTGGGTTGCTGCACGTACGGTCTGGCATGTCATTGTGGGAATTCAGAAACCTGATCAATACATAATGTTTATAATAGGGACACTCAGAGAAAATGAGCTTAGAAAGCAGTGATTCTTTGTATTTTGGATGTTCTAGACCCCCCTTTGGAAAATCTAAAGAATGCTACGGATCCTTTCCCCAAGAAAATTGTACACCATAAAGTTTTCATGCAAATTCTGAATGACACCCTTGGGTGTCGTGTCAGGAAGCCCTGATCTAAAAGATCATCATTTTTCTTCTGACCTTGCTTTGGCTTTGTTGTCACTACCAGTCAGTGGTGCTTCATTGCTGCTAAATAGAGCATCATCTCCTAAAGAATATTTACTGCCTTTCTACACATATAACCGAAGCCACAGTCCAGCGCTTAGTGATGGAACAGACAAAAATATCTGCAGAAGTACAGATAGTGAAAGTACGGAGCCTGAGGCATCAATTTGTGAGTGAGGCACAGCCCTCATAAATGATGACTCTTGCTGGCTTAGGGTTTTTTATTTCATAATAGGTTGAATATTAAATGTTTCGTTTTTCAAAATGCTCATACATCATCTAAAATTTCTAATTATTTAAAGGCTTTCTACTCAAATGTGACTTTTTTCATGTCTTGGAATTTAACATTCATAATGTAAACTGTGTACTTCAAAGCATAGTAGTGAATGGAAATTTGGGATTCTGTTATTTTGTGGCTGAAATTTACAGTAGCTCTTTTGGGAAATTATTGAGATTCCCAGATTTCCTCCTTCATTCCTTTCAAATTTCCTGAATGTGTGATTGTTTTCTGAATTTTATTAATCCATTTATAAGTTTAGAAAAATCTTTGCCTTCAGGTCATATTTTTGACCCATAATGGAATCTTTGATTTATCTCATTAGAAATGTGTTTTGACAAAGAATTTTGTTTGAGTGGCTCTTCTCTCCATTTTGGAATCTCAGATCACCTGTCTGTCATGTCATTAATTGGGATTTTTCTGCAAAATACAGCTTCACTGAGAAGATCATCCTTGAAAAATCAAGAAATCTGAAGAAACTAATTTTGGAACTGAGTAAAGGGATCAAAGAATATCAGAATGACAACGCAGCACATTTTGAAGACATCTTAGATGACATTGCTTTTTGTAAATGAGATAATTGGCTGTTTTTATGAATTAAACTGGTAGGAAGATGAAATAACCTCATAAATGTACCTTTAATGTAAGAAAAATACACTCCAGCCTCTAAAACATTTCAGTCAAAATGTTTCAAAACAGTACAGTCTGCTTTTGATTATCCACGGTAATGGAGGGGAGCCTGAATAATTGAGCTTGACTGAAGTTTAGATATCATTTGTGTTGGATTTGATGATGTCTTGTGCTTCCTTTTGGAATGTAGTGCTTCGAGCTTTTCAATGCAGGCCCACTGCCCCCCTCCCCTCCCCCGAGAGAGGATAGGGCCCATTCCTGGGCTGGGCGCATGCTGTCTGTCCTCGCTGCTGTCTGTACTGTTGACGATGTGTGGGGATACAGTCTAACACAGCGGATTCTAAAATAGATCAGAATCCTCTTAAACCTGTAGCTTAGCTTCCCAGGTAATGTTGTAGCTTTTCCTTTCCAGCTCTTCTAAATGTTGCCCAATTTTAGCCCCGTTATCTTAGGTTAGGATAGGATTGTTTTGTTCAGCTCAGGATGGGGCGTTTTCAGCTGCCCCACCATCAAGAGTCCGCCTGTTTCTTTCATTCCCATGCCTTCCTGCATGGTCCCGTGGGGAAGTGGAGTGGATCTAGACTTTGGGACCCTGGCTGCTCTAGGGTTAGCCTGTGGACCCCGCAGCGCTGTTCTTAAATGAGCCTTCTGCTTGTGGAGGCCGCAGCAGCCTTGCTGGACGTCTGCTCTGCTGAGCGCTGTGCTCAGGGTGCTGTCCACTGCTTCCCTCGGCCCCCGGCGCCCTCGAGGTGAGGAGTGGGCCTCATCAGGCCTCAGCTTCTGAGAAGAGCCAGTGATGAATCAGTGATAGGGTGGGAGAGAGCAGTGTGCACCCCCATGTTAATGAAAACAAGTCATCAGCAGAAAGCTGATCATGTTGTTGGAAAGTAATATTAAAGAAATAAAAATTAAAAAGGCCGAATTTTAGGTTAACCCATATTAACTATCAAGGTGTATCTTATAAAAAAAACAAAACTACCATAACCCTTTAAATTTTACCAAATTGTTCTGACATATTCAAAATGTAAAAAAAAAAAAAAAAATTTTACATGTCATTTTAAGAAACACATGCAAATGTGTTTTGTGTAAAAGAGAATATATTATATAATTTCTGACTCTTGCTGTAATAAAATTGAAACTTAAGTGGCCTAATTATTTAAAACTTAATTTTTTGAGTGAACTCTTAAAGCATATACTATTTTTGCTTTTTATGTAATGTACAAATATTCTTAGAAGCTGCTTATCTGTGTTTGTTTTCCATATATAAAAATGTTGTAAATAGGATGCATATATTTTCTCCAGTTAGATTTTCATAACTTTTGGCTGTAATTACCAACTGTTTGTGATTGGGATTGCTAAAGATGCGCATATTGAGCTTTTTCTCTGTATATAGCAAATTCTGTCCAAATAAAGTAGCTTTTTACCTTGAAGGAATTTTTAGTAATTAAATTTTTGTGAAACAAAATACACATGCATTAAAGGGAAAAAGAAATATTTATAAATATGATAGCCTGAAATGGTTTGTTGTAACCTTTTATTATCCAAAGTTAACAGTAGGTCCTTATGTTAGTGGGAATGGGGTGGAGGGAAAGAAGGGATGGGATATTTGGTGTGAAGGGGGAGAAAAGACCCCTTCTAGAAACAGCAGTGGCGTGGAGCCCTGCTCGTGAGCTGGTCCCTGTGGACCTGGGCTCGGAAGCGTGGTGTGCTGGAGGTCTGTCCTCGGGCCACTGGCTGTGTCAGGATGGATGCTAGTCTGTGGGAAAGACAAACAGGCTGTGGTGGCTTTTTTTTTTTTTTCCTCTAATTTAAAGAATAGTTCTTTAAGCTTTTATGTCCTCTTCTCTACTATATGCCCTCATTTGGTAAAATAAAGTGTTCACAGTCCCTTTTTAGATCTCTAAAGATAGTTTTGAATTGTTTCATTGGTCTATGATATCAAAATACTAGAAGCCACTGTTAATCTGTCCTTGAAACTGTACAATAAATATTAGCATATTAAGGTCCCTGTTCTGCCTAAAAGAGTGGTTTAATTTAGTTTATTCCATTACCTGTTTAACTCACAGGACACTAATTAGGGTACCAGAGAACAGTTTGGGAAAGTTCAGATAATTCAGCATTGCTGTGTGATGGGTAGTCATCATTTTAAAAACCTAATTATGATAGCATTTATAAAAGGACAGCCTGTGTCATCTTATTTTGACCATTTGACCAAGAACACATTCTGGAAATGCAGTAGTTTCATGTCAAATAAACTTTGAGGAAATGATTTGTATTACTTTGCAGATAATTAGGTTGGTATTCAACCTGCAAAATAGTCACCAACCTGTAGAAAATTTCTATACTAATGAATGATTAAAAGTAATGGAGTGGTTTTAACTTGGCTTATTTTATTTCTGCTATCTACAATAGCAGATCTGAGGCTGGCATTATGTGCACACAGAGTCTCGTGTGGCACGACTGTGTTTATTAGCTTGGAAGACCTGGAGGAGGACCCCGAGGAGCAGAAGCGAAGGGCGATTTATGCCTGCGTTCACGGTGTGCTGGGGCTCTATGTTGGTCACTTTCTTCTTCCCAGGGGGAGGGCGCTTTTCAGAAAAAGAAGCTAAATAATACCAGTTGTTATAATTCGTCCATTATTGACATGCCAGCCGCTGTGCTAAGTGCTTCCATATGTCAAAAAGCGAGTTTCCCAGAAAGATACTGAGATTTCTTGCTTATGCTTCTTTAAAATTGGAATAGCTAGCCTTCCTAAATGGATACTAGTAGGCTAGAAGTTTAGAGTGAGGCAGTGGTATCTGGTTGTGGCTTAGCAGTACTCCAAAGTACCTCCCTTTATCTCCAGGGATATTGCAGAATTCTTAGTGAATTGCTCATTAGGGAAAGCTTGCCATACTCTACACTAAGTGTTTTCCTTAGAGACTTTTTCATAGGAGACCCAACATTGAATCATTAAACCCTGGGCTATGATTAGTGAGGCAGCCACCTGTTTTCAATATTCACTGGGACTTGAGAGCAAGATTGAAATTACTAAGTAAAATGAAATTGATTTGAGGGGATTTGGGTCTTCATTTGCAGAATGTTCATCATCCTTTCCTGAAGATGGGAAGCTATCAGCAAGGGTTTTTTAATGTAATGGCATTGCTTTGCCAATACAAATTTGGATTAAATATTTTGAACATTCCTAATTTTGTGGCAGAGAAAAGATTATAAATTTAAAAACATTTTACATTAAATATGATCATAATAAAAAATTGTAGATTTTCAACTTTGTATTTTAAAAAAGCATGAGTTTCTTGCTTTGTAATGGCACAGTTACAAGCAGCAAGTTTAGTATTTTCTCTCCAATACCCTAGTCTTGCTCCAAGTTACATCTTTAGTCAAATACTAGTTCACAAGTTTGACCTTAGAATACTACATTGCTGAATGGGTCATCCTACAATTTCAAAAGCCCATTTGTGGAATCTTTCCTTCTAGAAAATGTTAAAATATTCACGTACTTGTGAGGTTTTCTCCCTTTCAGAAATGAGAAATGATTTGTGTTAAGTAGCAGGCTACAGTAAGAGCAGTGTGCGTCACAGTTCAGTCTGTGACTCCCAGTTCCTGCCTGTCCTCAGTCAGCAGGATCTCTCTCGTAAGAGCCTAAATGGCAGTTTAAGGTGGTCTTGCAGCACAGCTTTTCACGTCCTCCAGCATAAGCAATTCCTGGATTTGTTTGTTGAACATCTCTTAGGGAAGTCATGGCAGCAAATGGTAGTTTCTTCTGTCCTTTAGAATTTGATTTTTAGATTTATCTTCTAAAGTTAGAAAGTAGGGTTCAGTTGTTGCCATTTCTTCTTAAGTCCGCAGCTGATCTGGACCTCCGTGTCCTACTCAGTATGAGAATACAATACATAATCCCTAACTTCTGGGGGAAAAAAAAAAGTGTGGACGTAGTGCCTGAAGACGGTAAAAACCCTTTCTCTCACCTTTCCATGCCAAGTGTTCCTGGCCCTCACATCCTTCTGGCTCACTGTGGAGGTAAAGGTGACCACCGTTCTTGCTCTGAATTTCGAAGGGCGATGGGTGGGAAGCAGGACAGGGATGCGGTGCAGCGGATGCCGTGCTAGGACAGGTGTTACGGCTGAATGCGTCGGGCCGAGCGCTGCGCACGCAGCTGCTTTCCTCCCCCAGCTGTGCTTTCAGCCCCTTACCTGGCAGCGACTTGAATTCTCCGTAGCATGTCGGTGGCGTGGAATATTTTAGCATACTGTTACAGGGCTGCCTGTGCAGGCTTCAGATCGTAAGTGGGCAGGATTTCTCATGTCCTTAGACCGTGCTGAACGCAAAGACTGCGTTTCTCAGCAACCGGCCGCTGTCTTTCCGTCTTGTTCAGTCTCTCCCTGCCCGTTTTAGTGTGAGACTCTGCAACCAAAGCATTTTCTCAAGAAGCTGTTCGGTAGGGGAGCTTCAGAAGCATGGTGCAGTTGGACATGATATTTAAGGAAATTATTCATTCTCGCAGAGTATTTTATTGATGCTTTCTGTGTTCCAGGCACTTGTGAAGTATAAAGCACAAAGCATGGTGTTTACATTCTAGCAGAGGTAAACAGACACAGTGAGTAAACTAGCCAGCGGTGGAGCAAGTGGAAGAGAGCAGAGCGAGGTGAGCAGCGGTGCCGTTGCGGGGTGCAGGGCCAGGTCTCCGTGTTGAAACGGGGATTTGAAGTCGGCCTCACTGGGAAGGTGAGACTCCAGAAGGAGGGTGTTCATGCAAGTTGGAGCTGACCAACAGGTGTGTTTTAAGAAAGAAGAGGAGAGGTGACTACGGAGAGGTAGGGTTTTTTGATTTGCTTTTGTTTTTTCTTTTTTTTTGGAGTAATGAAAATGCTCTAATATTGATTGAAGTGATGAATGTACAACTCTGTGATTACACTATATTCACTATATGCCACTGATTGTACACTTTAGATGGATTGTATGGTTTATGAATTCGTTTCAATAAAATTGATTGTTTTAAAAAGGGAAAAAATGGGAATTTCTCTGATAGGTGTTTACTGCTTGCGTTCACTCCTCATCCTGTGCCAGAAGCTCTGCTGGGTCTAGACAGAGCTGAGCACAGTCCTCCTTGTGTTTGCTACTCTCATTCTTCTGCCTAGGTTTTTCTTTTCCAAGGCCCAGCCCAGGGGGCATCTCCCTGTCAGATTATTTGTGAAGGTAGGCATGGTTGTAACAAACTAGACTGCATGGCAAAAGGTAACACTACGACGGCAGAGGTGTCACTAGGGAAGGAATGGACACTTAGATTGGGCCTTAAAGGGCGGGCCAGGTTGTCCCAGGGCGTTTAGGAGGGCAGTCCAGGCTAAGATAACAGCATGAGCTAAAGCGTGCAGTGTTGAGCAAGGTCAGACTTCGGGTGACTCAGTGACACAGATCCTGGAGGAATCCAAATTTCATACCAAGGAGTGGGGGCCACTGCTGTCTTGTCTTCTGGGAATTCTGCATAGGAGTTTCCAATGAGTAGGCCAAGATTGATTGGCTCGTATGGCAAGTAGGGAAGGTGATTACTAAAAATTTCTTTTCTTCCATCACTCAATACTTGTTTTTCCAGGATGCACATAACTTTTGTGGGTTTTTTCTTCATCATAAACACATTATTTGTGAAAATTTCAAATAGTGCAGAGGAGGAAAACAGTGAACTCCACTATCTTTTACCACTGTTACTATTCTGATCATCATTTTAGTCTTTTTTTGTTTTCAGCAGTGTGATCCATGCAGACACCATTTGATGGCTGCTCAGTAGTCCATTGTATGGATGTAACTAACTCCCTATGGGAAGTTAAGTGGTTTACAATTTTCATTATTCAGGTTCTTTCTGGTTTTTCACTCTTATAAACTAAGTTTCAGTGGGATATCCTTCTGTATAATTTCTGCACTTACCCAAATATCTCCTTGGTGTAGTTATGGGCACTTCAAAAGACTGGGATGCCAGCTCTGCCCTAATCAACATGGCGGAGTGAGAAGCTTCAGGGCTCCATTCCCCCACAGAAACTGAACATTCAGCAAGAACAGGCAGAGACATCTTTCTCAAAGCTCCAGAAAACAGGTAAAGGACTGCAGTAATAGAGCGGGTGCCCAATGGAGATAAAGGCTCCAACAAAGCGATAGGCTCTTGTGTTTCCCTGGCCAGCCCCTCCCCAGCCTGTGCTCCCACTGCAAACCCCTGGTTCTGCTTTCTGAGGAGCAGAGGAAACCTCACTGGGAGGGGGTTAAGCTCCCTGGGAAAGATAACGACGTGAGTGAACGTAGGTGCCAGTGCTATCTGCTTTCTGAGGAGCAGAGGAAACCTCACTGGGAGCACATCTGCCGGGCCCAGTCTCTCGTGGTGTCCTGAGGGACTTGCTGTCCCAGAGCTTGCTGGGTTAGAAGGCGGCTCACAGAGCTCTTACAGGACACTGTGTGTGGGGGGGAGGGGGCGGGGGCAGTCGGGTCGTGCTGCCCGGAACGGGGCTGCTGGCTGTAGGACACAGTGCAGTGCCCGGGGCTGTGGGGAACTGGTTTCCTAGGGAGAGGGGCAATCCTAGCCACCCAGTGGACCTCCCAGGGCCAGATGCACATGCCCGAGGCGTGCGAGTGCAGAAGGCACCAGGGAGGCTCTCCGCTCTGGCCTGCAGCTGTTTCCTAAACCCACTGCAGGAATACACCCTGGAGGAGCGCACTCGCACAGGTGCGTCTGCAGGGACTGGGGAAGGTGTTTCATTTTCTCTTTTTTTTTTAAACTCCTGGCATTCAAGGAAAGTTCTGTCATAACACTGGCTGGATACAAGCTTAAGGAACAGATGCCTCAGAGTGTAAATTCCAGTGGTAACACTTTAACATATCAAAATATCCAGGTTTTTACAAAACAGAAAGCTATGGCCCAGGCAAAGGAGAAAAATAAAGTACTAGAAACCATCAATGAAGAGGATCAGACCTGGGACGTTACAGGCCAAGACTTTTTTAAAATGGCCCTAAATATGCTCACAGAGCTAAAGGAAAATGTAGAGAACTAAAGGAAATAAGAGGTAAACACAAAGTATCAATGGAGAGATGGAAGTTATGAAAAGGAACCATACAGAGCTGAAGACCTCAGTAACAGAAATTACCCGAAAGGGTTTCAACAGCAGGTTGACGCTGGCCGAGCAGAGGATCCGTGAACGTGAAGCTAAGGCAATTGAAATCGCTCAGTCTGAGGAACCAGGAGGAAGAAAGAATGAAGAAAAGTGAACAGAGCCTGAGGAACCTGAGGCTCTGAGGGATTAAGATATTCCCAGGTAAACAAAAAAAGTTCATCACTACTCGGCTGGCCCTACAAGAAACGGTAAAGGGAATTAGTTCTGCGAGTTGAAAGAAACGGACGCCAGGCTGTAGACTGAATCCACGTGAGGGGGTTAAGCTCCCTGGGAAAGATAACGACGTGAGTGAACGTAGGTGCCAGTGCTATTATACGTTTGGTTTGTGGCACCGCTTTTTGCTTCCTGCAGGATCTGGAAGGCAAATGGATAAAACATAGTGATCAGTGGTTTTGGACTCGTAATGTATAAATATGTAATTTGTGACAAGAGCTCCCTAAAGGTGGGAAGATGGGGGAGCATGGTGTGCACAGCATTGAATTTAAGTGGGTATCAAAGCAAGCACAATTGTTACAGGTTTAGGATGTTAGGTTCAAGCCCTACAGTAACCCAGTAACCACAATGCACATATCACAAGATGTAGATTTAAGAGTACAGGCTAGCAGGGTGGGGGTCAGGGGCAACGGGGACTTTTGCAGAATGAGTGTAGTTTCTCTTTGGGATGCAGGGAAAGTTCTGGTCGTGGATGATGAGGAAGGTACTGCAGCTTTGCGAATGTGGTTAACTCCACTGATTGCTTTGCTTGGGGGGGGGTTTATGTTGTATATATGGCTCCACGATTGAAAAAATGAAAGAGAAACTAAAGAGATAATGACAAATACAATACACGAAACTCGATCTAAGAATGAAGGAGAAAAGGCGCAAAAGAGCATTATTGGGACATAAAAAATTGGAGTATAGAATGTAAGCTGTATCTCAATGTTAAATTTCTTGAACTTGGTAACTGCAGGGAAGGTGATTGCATAATTGAATACCCTTGTTTATAAGAAATGTACACGGATGTGTTACGTGTTCAGGGAGTGTGCGCACCTTGCTTTCAAAGGTCCCAAAGACAGAGGCTCTCTCGAGAGAGAGAGGAAGGGGAGGAGGACGGAGGGAAGGCAGGCTCAGCAAAGGCGGCAAAGCTGAGACGGGTCGCCCTGGCTACCTGTGGTGGGGTGGAGGCATGTTGGATTTCCCTGCATGGGTTTATATTATTTTTGCAACTGTCTTGTAAGTTTTAAATTATTTCACAATTAACAGGGATAAAAAAACTGGGATGCCTGTAACTGAGATTGAGATGCACAAACTAATTTAGTACTGTAGGCCTTTACCTCTGAACAATTTTTTGTGCTTTCAAAGCACTTCAGGTCTGCATAGTAACATTGCAAGGTGGTCTCTCCACTGGGCAGTGAGCAGATGGGGTCTCCAGCCTTCCTACACGCTGCACTCCTCGTCAAAGCCTGCTGATCAGGAAGTACAAAGCATCGCCAGCTTAAAAAAGGAACCTTCTAGTTTCCTCCCATATGAAGCTGCTTTGTTTCCAAGTTCTGTTATTCTAATTAGGCAGATCAAAGAGAAAACACTTTTTCCTGAGAAGTTAAAAATTCTACAGCAAAATTATCATATATTTCCCAATGTAGAAAGTCATTGCAAGGTTAAGTGAATTTTATTTCGTTTTAGTTGCTTTAGAGAAATGCACCTCCTGGAGGTGATTTAATTGCATTTGTACATTGCAGTTTGCTCAGTACCTTTGATCGGGGGTCCCTCCAGGCAGTCGTACCCAGCCCCTTTTTGTTAATAAGATCTTCAGATGGTGTCTTGCCTAAACCATCCTGCACTGAACACAGTAGAATCCACTCAGGGACCTGCTATGTGGATGGCTTGGCTTAGTTGAAGCCATAAATGGTTCACTATTAAAAATGAGCCGACTTAACCACCCCCCCACCCCCCAGCGTATTCCCCCTCATTTCTGTGTGGGGGCCTCTGTGCTTGCTGGGCCCAGTGCCCACCCGGCTTGCCCCTTGCTACATTTAGCTCTCTGCTATGTGTCTCGTCAGAGAGGTCTTCTCCAGCCAGCCCGTCCCCTGCTTTATCTCCCTTATTTTCTCGTAACAGTTGTCACTACCTGACGTTGTAGATCTGTCTGCTCCACTGAAATGGCAGCTCTGAGAGGGCAGGAGCTTTGTTTTGTTCATGGCTGTTTCTCCAAAACCTAGACCATAAGTGGCATATTAGATAAACAATTTTTGAAGAGTATTTGAATGAGTGAATTCCCCACTGCCCCTGCCTAAGGAGTTGTGAAGAAACTTGGAGCTTTTTAAAGATCTGAATTTAGAAGTGAAGGAGTTAAAGAACTTTAAAAACAAGAGGTCTGCCTTAGGGCAGCTGAGTCCAGTGCCAGCTCTCCAGACAGGGCTGCCCGTCTACAGTGCCATCCTTGCCTCCAGCCCCTTCCTTGAGTGTTCACTTGATTCTATAGTGCCTAAAACTCCTCCAACTGGAGATTGACTTGTGCTAGAAACAGGCGTCATCTTTAGAAAAAAAAAACAATTAAAAACAGGTATTTCCTGAGCTACAGCTATGGTGCCAGGCATTGTACCGGCGGCCGGGGTCACAAAGTCCAAGAGGACAGACGAGCTTATGGCTTCTTAGAATGGGCATTTGAACAGCATTGCTCTCTTTCTACGCCCAAGCCAAGAGAGCAGCTTTGAAGAAGGGAAGGCTCTGCGTGAAGAGGAGTTGGCCTGGGAGCACAGCCCCACGTGGGGAGGTGGGTGGAATGGGGCCACAGTGTGGTGTCTGGGCAGAGGGGGCGAGAACGGGGCAGTGACAGCCTGCCTACCTCGGTTTGCACAGAGCCCCCAGGGCTCAGGAAAGGGGCGCGGCCTCTCGACAATCGTGTTTGTCCTAGACATTATTAGTAAAACAAATTCTTACATGAGTACTTCTTTCTAGATTAGATTTCTGTGGACCACATTCAGAATCTAATAATCATCTTAACTATTTCTATGGGGAAGTAACATTCCAAGGCCCAGAAACTATAAACTTGAAACAACAAATTTATATTTCTTCCCCACTTTTAAGATTCAAAAGGAAGAAAGAAAAACTTTATTCCTCCAAGAATTTAATAGATTAAAATTTAAGGGGTCAGGATTTCTAAGTGTCTTTTCTTATGCAGTAAATAAGTAAATAAATAAATGGAATTCTTTGAATATCCTGAAAAAGGTATCTAGAACTTTTCTGTAAGGATTATTTAATTGAAAAACAGGAACATAATAGAAACATGCTTGAACAGGCAGTCAGAACTTTAGTGAGTTGACATGGTTTTCCTGTCAAGCTCTGATGAGACAGAATTGCTATCTTCTAGTTATGAAATCACCAAAATACAGTTCTGCAGTGTGCTTTGTGACGTATACTATTCTACTGGTGAGAAGTACACATAGATTAATAATATCAGGAAAAATTAGAGTGGTAAAAATAAGACCCAATGTTCATGCTATCCCTGAGGCTCTCTCTCTCAAATACCACCTAAAAGTCCTGGCAAGTTACTTTAGCTCAGTCCTTCTCCAGCTCCAACGTGTGTGACCAGCCTGGGGTTTAGTAAATGCAGATCCTGATTATTTCCGGAGCAGGGTTTGGGATGAGCTTGCAGGTGAAATCAGAGTGTCTGTCTACAGACTACACTTGGAGTAGCTTTCAAGAACGTCCATATGCATGTTTTACAATTGTTCATTGTAAAAACTTTGGAAGTTAAAAGTGTAAAGAAAAAAATCACCTCACTCCGACCACCCAGTGATAACTCTTGTTGCTATTTTGGTATGTATCATTCATGAAAAAATTTTAACAAATTAAGGGAATCACACTTTTAAAGTTTTATTTGTTGCTATTAAAGTTTTGTATAATCTACTTTTTCATATAACAGTATTAGAATGAGTTTTCCCAAATTTTGGAACATCCCACACACTTTTTTTTTTTTTGGCTAATTGATATTCCAAGATGCAATACAGTTTATCCAATCATCCTTTATGGATGAACATTTAGATTGTTTTCTGTATTTTATTATGTTAAGCTGCAAGGAAAAATTCTTGTACTAAATTGTTATATACATATCTGACTGTTCCCTTAGTAAAAAATTCTGGGAAGGGAATTACGAATTCAAAAGATACATTTAATATATTTGTTGGGTGAATGATGGCTTTTGGTAAATATTAACAAAGCGTCTTCCAGAATGGTCGGTACAATTTATACCCTTAACCAGCAGTGCATTCTGGCTATTTTTTGGTGTTGCTTCTAAACTTTGCCTCTTTAGTAGTTTAAAATGGTATTCCTTTCTTTTGATTTGCGTATATTTGATTTCTAGTAAGATGAATTTCTCTTTTTCTTTTGTGAAATGCCTCAGGTACTAGGCTCATTTTTCTTTTGCTGACTTCTATGATCTCTAAGAGATTCTTTTATGTTATTTAACCCTTACCACTTGTACATGCATTTGACCTCATTTATCTTTTAACTTCATAGTATTTTTGATGTTCACTTTTATTTAGTAAAACTTTTCAATCTTTTATAGTTTCCTTTGCTTTTATGCTTAAAAAATGTCACCACAATCCTGAAATAAAATGACTACTGAAGTTATTTTTAATCATAGACTTGGCTTAGAAGACTGGAATTAGGAATTCTCAGTATGCATCTTGAGGAAACTACAACCACAAATTACATGTGATCTAGTCTTGACCAGGTATGTACATCAGAATCACCCGTAGGACCCTTAAAAATAACCACTCCAGGATATTTTTATTAAATACCTTACACAAGTCCATAGACATGGAAGTAACAGAGCCAAGTCGCCCCTGGCTCTTTTAAGCTCCAGGCCTCTTGGCTTTTTAGAAATGGTGAGGATGACAATGATGAAGATGGCCATGCCCCCAGGCTGCAAGGAGGTGTGGGTATGTTCATTTGGGTCCAGTGTCTGCCCACCACCCCTGCCACACTCCCTGGATGGCTCGAAGGGGGTGTTGGGAGGTGTGGAGGCAGAGGTCCCAAGGAAAGGGCCCTTTCTGTTTTCAAGGACCTTTGTCAGTTTGAGAGAGAAATTATATATGCCAAAAATGAGTAATGGATAATATAAAGACACTGGGGAGTAATGTGCTAAACTATGTGTTACAAATAATCTATGACATAAAAAAGGGAGAGAGCTGAGGGCTGAAGTAGTTTTTGCATTATTTTTTATATGATTTTCCTATATAAATTGCTTAAACCAGATTTGAATGCATCTTAGGTTATTCGAAGAAAGAAAGAAAGGCCGTGTTGCCAACAATCTCTGAGCAGCCTAACTCAACAGTAGGAGCAGCCAGTAGGCGCGAGGGGCTGGAGCATGGCCATGCAAAGCAGAGAGCCCAGAGCAGGGGAGGCACAGGTGCTAAGGGCAGTGGCTGGGGTTTTTGGCTTGAGATAAAAACAGGACTGGAACGCTGGCGACGACGGAAAGCGCCGCAGACTCCGCACACCCAGTACTCAGGCTGTCCTAGGGCGTGGGGAGCCCAGCAAGGCCCCTCGGTGCCCGCTGTTAGGTGAGGGCACTGTCTGGGTAGGCTGTTTATTCTCTCGAGGCCCCTTTAATCTCTGACATCCCACGGTGCAATACTTATTGATTATTGCAGGCCAGAAAAGTTGAAAGAGTTTGAAAGAGGTTCCGAGTTATTTTCTGGCCGAAGTTCCCACAGAAGCAGAGCAAAATGAGCTTCTTGATCATCATCCAAAAGGAAGAGTCTATCTTTGGACCTCTTTTCAGAGTTCTTGTTAATCATTTTGCAGGGCAGCACCATGGCCAGCTCTCATCAGCCTTGTGAGGTAAGCAGTGTACCTCCCTATCCTGTGTCTCCTGGAGTAGCCCCCAGCCCTCCCTGCAGCAGCCATCCCTTTCCAGCCAGGTCCTCATCTGACCACCAGAGCTGAGGTGGTGGTCTCAAGGTCAGAGAGGTCCATCTTCCAAGCCTCAAGTATGTTTGTACGTTATTACCCTGTATTTTGCACAGCAGATATTTATCTGACATCTATGTGCAGAGCACTGTGCTGGGCTCTTGGACAGTGTTTTAAAAATAAATAGCATAAGAAATACCAAAATGCCTCACGCATAGTAAGGGTATGTATTACTTAATAAAACATTTCTGTCAGTTTTACATTTATAGGTGATAGCAAGAGACTCCTAGGTGTAATGAGTTGCAGTAGAAAATATATTTCTCACTCTGAGTTGTGGTCAGAAAAGTTTAAAAACAATGCTCTGGGCCCAGAATCCTTTATTGACAATTCCACAATCCAAAACGTTTTTTTCTTAAGTTTAGCATAGATTCATTTGGCAGCAAAACATGAGCTAAAGTGATTTAAAGTTATTTATGGTCTTTCTCCCACTTATCATGAATATTTGTGCTCGTAACTGCAGATTGGAGTAGTCCCCTAGACTACAGGGGTGTGCTACACTCTTTCTTTCCTGCAGTCCAAAAACTGAACAACAAGGTTTGAATAAAAGATTCTAGACCTGTGTAAAGGATATAGCAGTTTCCATTCACTCAGCAGTTGTTTACCAAATGCTTTGTGAGCCAGGGATTGTGCTGGGTGTCAGTTATGAAGCCCCTGTTGGTTCAGACGCTCGTTGTTACCGCTCACCTCGCAGGTGATGGTCTCCTGGCCGGTCCCTGGAAGTATGTGAAGTGTAGAAGTGTAGTGGGGGATAGAGGCATAAGGTGCTGGCTCAGGTTGTGCCTCTTCTCAGTTCTGGCCGAGGCACCTGGGGCAAGTCACGCAGAGTCGGCTCCTCCACTGTAAGATGGGCTGATGACGTGGTTCACGAGTCGTTGGGAATAGGAATGCCTAAAAGGCAGGTGGACACCGAAAACATTAAAACATAAGGCACAGGTCAGACGCAGATATTTGCAGGGCAACTAACAAAGGATTAGTATTCAGAATGTATTAAGAACCTCCTTCAAACCAACAGGAAAAAGACAAATGATCCAATTTTTTAAAAAAAATCAAATAGGCAGTTTCTAAGAGGAAATGAAAAGATCAATTGGCTAGCCAGGAAGTGCAAATCACAGCAATGAAATCCCGTCTCACATCTGATGACCAAATGTAGGGAAGTATGTCAAGCAGCAATAACGCTCATCTCGCTAGGGAGTGGTGAACTGGTATAGCCTCTTCAGAGAGCAAGTTAGCGTTATCTAATAAAGGTCAGGATGTGTGCGCCGCCCAGCATTCCACTGCCAGGAAGATCCTTAGCGTTTTTTAAGTGGTGAGAATATTGGAAAATAACAAAAGCATCCATTAAAAGAAATCTGGATAAATTGTGGATATTCATTCAGTGGAATTCTTTATAGCAGTTGAGGGGGTTTCAAAACTGTATGTGAAATGATTTATTTCTTTGGAAGAAAAGGAAGCGTGTGTTGGTGAAGGGAATTCTACACGTGCATGATTGTTCTGTAAGTATGTGTTGCAGTTGGGCAGTTTGATGTAGTTATGAATTCCAAAAATATAATTGGCTCATGCTTGTAAACTGATCTGTTAATCTGGGCATGATTGAGTTATGATTGGGGCGTTGACTGGGCCAAGTCAGTAGGGTGTTGAGCCCCACCCCTTGGTGGGTGGGGGAATCGAATATAAAAGGCATGGCAAGAACAGAGTTAAAGCGGTTTTTTGAGAAGCAGTTTTGATGTTGGAAAGAAGGCCCCAGGAGAAGAGAAGAGAGCCATTCTCCTGATCGCCTACAGCTGACCTTGTGGAGGAAACAGGAGCTAAGCCCGGAGAGAAACGCAGCCCCGGGAAGAGAGGAACCCCAGAAGCCTGAACCCTGGCAAACGCCACAGCTGTCTTACTCCAACATGTGGAGCAGTGGACTGTGATGAGAGAAGAAACTTATGCTTTATGGCCTGGTAACTGTGGACTTCTACCCCAAATAAATACCCTTTGTAAAGACCAACCCATTTTTGGTATTTCACATTAACACCCCTTTGGCTGACTAATACAGTATGCAACTTCTGTAATAAAAATACATGTTTTTAAAAAGACGAATAGGGAAGCGGCTGTGGCTCAATTGGATGGGCTCCCGTTTACCATATGGGAGGCCCCGGGTTCGATTCCTGGGGCTTCCTGGTGGAGGCAAGCCGGCCTG
>JAQZBX010040203.1:0-22758 GCA_029593785.1 Cabassous unicinctus | reverse complement strand
CTAAAAATAAAATAAACAGTACATGACCTCACTAATATGAATTAAGGAAATTGAGCAGTCTCAGAGAGCTATTGTCTGTAAGATTGGTTTACAAGAAATAGAGAAGAGAAGGTTGTGAGCCATCACCCATAAGGATGTAATCTATGGTGAAGTGATAAAGTGTAGTTGCATATTGAAGGGATAGGACAGGAGGGTAGTGATATTGTTGGGCTGGGTGGTGTAGGGTTGACAGGTGGGTAGATTGGGGAGGGTGGGTTAGAAGGTCCAGGATACTGGGGGGAGGGTTGGGAGAGGGACCAGGTGAACACTGGGGATTTGTGGGTATGAGGTTGAAAGTACAGAGGTGGGAATGCTCTTATGGCAAAATGACAAGGAAGGATCACTGGTTTAGGGTGTTGCTTGGGGGGTGGGCATTTGGGACAGCACGTATCTAGAGCAGGCTTCTAGGGAGTGTGTGAGTGTTCCTTCTGTCATAATGTGTTGTATCAGTTGGTGGAGACCCACATAATGAACGGGAAGGAGTTGGACTCCCATCTTTGGGAGGATCAATGCGTTCAGAAATAGACAAGAGGGAGTCTTTCAAGATCAAGGGTGGTTCCTAATAGGGGAGGACAAACCAGTGTGTCAAGACCTCTTGTTGCATGTAACTATGAATCTTGTCATCCAACGAGTTAAGCCAGGGGGTCGTTGTGGGCCCCGGGGGGATGGAGTGGAATAGAGTAGATCAAACAGCGGGTATTTAGTGGTCACTGGAAATGTTCTTCATTACCATACAGTGATAGACACAGGACATGGTAAATATCATCAAAATTTATAAAAGTATACAGTCTAAATGTAAACCATAGTGTAAACCATTGACAATGTTTAGTAGCTATGTTTCACTATTTGTGTATCAGTTATAACAATGCAACCAACCACATATAAAAAGGTATTAATATGGGGGGGAGGGGAAGAAAGGGGGAGGATGTTGGGTACATGAGAGTCTCCTGTATTCTGTGTGTGACTTTGCTGTGACCTAAAACTTCTTTGAAAACAAAATGAAAAATAGTGAGACATTCGGGAATGAGAGGGGGAAGGTGCCACGGTACAGACTGAACACCAGATACTGCAGTGATGAAAGGTAAAAGGTCAAAAAATTAAAAAAAAATTTTTTTTCATTTTTTAAATAACTCACATATTTTTAAAAAGCTCCTCAGGTGATTCTTAAATTCTCAAGTATCTTAATATCTTAAACTGTCTCTGAAAACCTTTCATACTTGCCAATTTCCCTCTTAAAGTTTGACTCACTAATCCAAACAAATAGTAGATATATATGGACCAATTGAATTAGTTAGGGTATGATAGCTGTTACAACAAACAAATAAAAAAATTATGATGAACAAACAAACACAACAGAAGCTAAGTTTTTAACTATATAAATTTAAGATGGCCTTTCCTGATTGCCAGGAGGCTCTCTTTCAAGCATTGATTCATGGTCTCAGGTTCTTCCCACCTATCTTCAAAACATGGCCTCTGGGGTGTGGAATATATGTACATTTTTTTATGGGCCTAGCCTGGAAATAAATCACATGGCCAACCTGAACTGCAAAGGAGGCTGGGAATTGTACCTAGGAAGAAGAGAGATTGGGTTTGAGAGACAGCTAGCTAGTCTCTAGTACATTAGTGTATAATATGATATGACTATCTCTCCTGACATTATACATACCCCTGTTAATGAGCTCACAAGGATTTAAACTGTCTGAATGACAAAAAAGACGTTAAAGTTAAAAAACAAGTGCAGACTGGAAGAAAATGTTTATAATGTCTTAATATTTTGAATAGCCATGTCATAATGTTGATTCAAGTTGAAGTAATAGTTAAACTAAAGTTTTTTTGTTTTTTTTTTAATATATCCCCCCCCTTGCTGCTTGTGCTGCTGTGTCCATTCGCTGCGTGTCTTCTCTGTGTCTGCTTATCTCCCCCTTGCTGTGAGGTCTTGCCGCATCAGCCCATGGCGCCGTGCCAGCCGGCCTGCCCTCACAAGGAGGCGCCGGGAAGCGAACCCGGGGCCTCTCATATGGTAAACGGGTGCCCTATCCATTGTGCCACACCCACTTCCTGCCGTGAGGTTGCTGCATCAGCCCACCGCACCTCTCAGGCCAGCGTGCCCTCACAAGGAGGCCTCGGGACGCAAACCCGGGCCTCCCATATGGTAAACGGGGGCTCTATCCACTGAGCCACACCCGCTTCCCTAAACTAAAGTTTTTAATTGTTTTTATAAGACATGATAAGCCAGAATTCTCTATAGTCTATAATCATGTAATTGCTTTTTAAAAAAAGTTAATTTTAAATTGTGGTAAAATATACATGACATAAAATATTTTTAACCATACCTAGGAGTGGTGCCAGGTCATATGATGATAATTTTATCTTTAGCATTCTGAGGAACTGCCAAATTCTTTTCCATAGTGGCTGGACCATTTTACATTGCCACCAACAATGTATGAGGGTTCCTATTTCTCTGCATTCTTGTCAACACTTGTTATTTTCAGTTTTTTAAAATAGCCATCCTAGTGGTTGTGAAGTGGCATCTGATAGAGTTTTAATTTGTTTTTCTTAAATGGCTAATGATGCTGAGCATCTTTTCATATACTTATTGGTCATTTGACTATCTTATTTGGAGAAATGTTATTCAAATCCTTGGCCCATTTTTAATTGGGTTTGTCTATTTGTTGTTGAGTTGTAGGAGTTTCTATATTTTCTAAATATTAAACCCTTATCAGATACATAGTTTCCAAATATTTTATCCTATTCTGTAGATGTCTTTCACTTTATTTATAATGTCCTTTGATGCATAAAAGGTTTATTTTGATGAAGTTCATTTTATCTATTTTTTCTTTTATTGCTTATGGTTTGGATATAAAATCTTAATCCATTGCAATTACTCCATTACTGGCATTTTTTGTATTTAGTTGATTTTTTAAATAGTGTACCATTTTGAATCCTTTCTATTTTTCTATATTTTATTTATTTATTTTTATTTTTTAGGAGGTACTGGGGATTGAATCTAGGACCTCATGTATGGGAAGCAGGTACTCAAACACTGAGCTACATCTGCTCCCTTCTATATTTTTAAGTTATTTTCTTAGTAGTTATTTTTTTTAAATTTAAAGATACTTATATTAAAAAATGTTACATGAAAAGTGTAGGGGATTCCCATATACCCCACTCCCTACCCCTCCCACACTTTCCCATAGTAACCTCCTTCATTAGTGTGGCACATTCATTACAAATAATGAACACATTTTAGAGCATTGCCACTAAACATGGATTAAAGTTTACATTATAGTTTACACTCTCTCCCACCCAATTTTGTAGGTTATGGCAAGATATATAATGGCCTGTTTCTGTCATTGCAATGTCATTCAGGACAATGCCCAAGTCCTGAAAATACCCCTGCATTACATCTGTTTTTCCCTCTCCCTGCCCTCAGAACCTCCAATGGCCACTGCCTCCGCATCAATGATATAATTTCTTCCATTGCTAGAATCACAATAAGTCTAGAGTAGAATACTGGTAAGTCTGCTTTAGTCCATAGTTCATCCCCTAATCCTGAGGATTCTGGTATGGTGATGTCCACTCCACCTCTAATTGAGAGGGGGCTGTAATCCATTAGGGCTGATGAATGGGACTCTCTTGCTTGCAGTTGTAGAGTCTCTTGGTTCCTTGGTATGGTTGTCCATCATCACCTCCTTGTTAGCTGTCCTGGGTGAGACCAATGAATTGGAGAGTAGGAGTTGCAACTCTGTTGAGATTCGAGGCCCAGCTGGCACATGGACAGCCCAAAGATCCAAGTCTCTTGGACATTCAACTACCAAACTCTAGTATTAATTATAGGTTCAAATAGAAGAACAGAAGAGCCATGTGTAGGGATACCACAACTGAATCCAATTCTGTCACACTGGGGAGCATAAATTCCAAAGTAGGGTGCCAAACTCTAGAGCTATCTGCCCTGACTATAGTGTCTGGATGTCTCTAGAGCCCCCAGGAACCTCACTATTTGGGGTAGTATCTACTTTGGCAGTCAATGAGATCCTGCTGAGATGTGCATAAGCGTAACCTCTGGAATGATCTCCCGACTCACTTTGAAGTCTCTTAGCCATATAAACTCATTTGTATTTACCTTTTCCCCATTTTGGTCAAGGTCTTTTTCCATTTGCATTCCTAGTTAGTTCTTGGTAGTAATCTCTTAGCGCCAGGGAGGCTCATCCCTAGGAGTCATGTCCCACACTGGGGGGAAGGTAATGTATTTGTATGCAGAATTCGGCTTACAGAGAGGCCACATCTGAGCAACAAGGAGACTCCCAGGAGGCAACAATTAACATCTTAAATTAATAATAACCTGTCTGACTAGTGCAATCTAGTTTCAGTAATATACAAACTTCCTACTCCTATATATCTCCATCCCTCTCCTTTTATATTGTTATTGTCTCAGATTACATATTTCTAGATTGTATGCCCATTAACATAAATTTTAAATGTTATTTTACACACTGGCCTGTTAAGCCATATGGGAGCCAGTTACAAAGCAAAAGTACAGTAATCAGAATTTTATATTTAACCACGTAGCTAACTTACCAATGTTCTTTATTCTCATTATGGCTTCAAGTAACTGTCTAGTGTCTTTTTATTTCAGCCTGAAGGACTCCCTTTAGCATTTCTTGTAGGGCAGGTCTTCTGATAATGAACTCCTTCAGCATTTGTTTAATTGTAAATGTCTTCATTTCTCCTTCATTTTTGAAAGATAATTTTGCTGGATATAAAATTCTTGATTGAGCCTTTTCTTTCTTTCTTTAAGGACTTTAAATATGGCATCCCATTGTCTTCTAGCCTCCATAGTTTCTGATGAGAAATCCAGTTATTCCTATTGAGGATCCCTTGTATGTGAAGAGTTGTTTTTTCTTGCTGCTTTCAAAATCCTATGTCTTTGGATTTTGACAATTTAACTATAATGTGGAGTTCACTGAGCTTCCTGGTGAAATTGTCAAAATCCAAAGACAGAAGATCATGGCTTTTATCAGATTTTTTTTTTTTTTTTTGGTCATTATTTTATCAAATACGTTTTCTGCTCCCTTCTCTATCTCTTGTCCTTCTGGGATTCTAGTGATGTACATATGGGTATACTTGATGGTGTCCCACAGATCCTTTGGTTCTATTCATTTTCCTTATCTTTTCTTTATGTTCCTCACACTGGATAATTTCAACTGTCTGTCTTCAAGTTCACTGACCCTTTCTTCTGCCTGTTCAAATCTGCTATTGAATCCCATCTAAAGGGTTTTTCATTTCAATTACTGTACTTTACATCACCAAAATTTCCATTTGGTTCCTTTTTATAATTTCCATCTCTTTATTTTATTCAGGTAACATTTCCCTAATTTCCTTTAGTTCTTTGTGTATGAGTTCCTTTAGCTTATTGAACATATTTAAGACACTTGATTTAAAGTCTTTGACTAATAGTTCCAATGTATGGCCTCCCTCAAAGATGGTTTCTGGCTAATTCTTTTTTTTTCCCATGAAGGACCATCCTGTTTGTGTGTTTTGTAATATTTTGTTGAGAACTGGACATTCTGTTATATGGTTATAACTCTGTGACCTAGTTCTCCCACTCTTCTGGGATTGCTAGGGTTTTTGTTGTTGTTGATGTTGAATGTTGGAGTCATCAACTTATGCCTTTTCCAAACTATTTTTGGTCCTGAGTAGGGAATGGAAAGAGAAACAGAAAAAAAAGGTACTGTTCTTTAAGTTTCTTCTAGTGCTTTTGTCTGAGGAGGGTTGAAACAATGGCTGCTCTCAGAGATGCCTCCCCCCCGCCCCTGCCCCCGTGATCTGAAGTAGCTGATCCAAAGCAGTTATCAGTGATCAGTCCTTATATTCCACCCTGGCACCAGCAAGCTGTACCAGGAGCCCAGGCTGCAGTCCCCACTGCTGCCTGCTATGCAGTAGAGGGATGAGGGATGGTAGCCGAGGGTGAAATTCACCAACAATTACCACAGTTTATTAACTTTTTCCTCCAGCATTTCCCTGGATGTTGCAGTGTTTCACTAGACCCCAGAGTTTCAAAATAGTTGATTTAGACAGTTTCTACCATTTCAATAGTTGTTTTGGTGGAGGTTCTGACATCTAGAGCTTCCTACTTTGCCATCTTTCCACAGTCCTCCCTCTATGCCATTGCGTTTAAAACCTAATCACAGGATTTCATATTTATGTTAGTTCAGGCCCATCAGTCTAAATCTTTTAATTTATAATGTAATATACTAGATAAGCTTTGTATCAGTCGTATATTTGGTAATGCTTTCTACTTTTCTCTTTAGCAGAGACATCAGACACAGAGAAAAGGTACATTATTTTATATTAAAATTGATATTATGTAGTACTAATTTCTCTTACCTAATGTTTACATATTTTTCAAAGTACTGTGCTGAATGCTTCACCTGCACTGACTAATTTGTTTTTCACAATAACCTTATTAAGTATGTCATTAGCTTCATTTTAAAGATGAGTAAATTGAGGTTTACAGAGGCTAAATAATTTGCCCAAAGTCACATGGGCAAATTAAGCCACATCTGGCTGGTGGGATATAGAGGAAGTACAGTAAATTCACAGGGGCCACTTGGGTATAATAGCAATTAAAACCACTATAAAAATCATTCAGCTAATTATGGGAAATGAGAGAAAAATTCACACAAAACTTAACAGCAATTAAAACATGCAGGTTCCTGGAGTTCTCTTTCTTGACTGTATTAACTACTTAAGATATATTGATTTCCTCCCCAAAGAGAACTATACTGTTTCCTGAATGAACTATTAGGAACATTGATTGGAAGGCAACAATACTATTCCATTTAAGGGCTGTTGCACATCTCAAAAAATATTGCTTTATTTTTGGTATATACTTAATAAAAGCCTAAACTTCATCTAAAATATTACTAAGATCACTTCAGGGGAAGGGATGTAGTGGGAAATATATCAGAGAGAAGTTAAAAAAAAAAAGTTTCTCATGGATTCAGATGATAAATACACATGGCTCATATAACTGAAAACTATAAAGGTATTGATTACAATTTAATTTTTGTTTCAGTTAGTCTGTCTTGGTCTTTGGAGGTTTTAAGAATCATTTCCTTCTAATCCCTGGTGAAAACATAGATTAACATATTATCAGCCTTTTGGTTTAGAAATGGAGATGAGGATTTGTTTGTCTTAGAATGACCCATGGCCTCTTGGGTATAAAAACTGGAGTTGGAAATAGCATGCAGTATTTTTTATTTTATTTTATCATTTTAATTATTTATGGTAATGCTAAAACCAAATTTAGATCTGTTTTAAAATGCTACCTTACCCTGTGTCTGGGAAAAGGAGAACTAATAATCAGGTCACAGTAAGTTTCAAAAATTATTTGAATTATCGCTTAGTTATGGGAAAGGAACTAACTATTGGTAAAAATCCAGAGCCCTAAATTTGGTTAGGTACTTTAATTATATAATCTGCTTTTGATTTTGATAATCACTTATGAAGCAGTTGATATTTTCCCAATTTGCAGAACAAGAAAAAAGTATTAAGTAACTTGCTTAGGGTCACATTGCTAATAAGATGTGAACCTGATAAGACTGGCTCCTGAATCCTCATCCTTTCCACTGCTTTATTTATATCCAAATCTTTCATTTTAGTGAATAGTCCTAGGGACTAGTATATTAAAGCAGTAAGGCCGTTGGGGAAGTGATTCAGAGTCAAGTCAGTGAAAATGCTTAATGAAACTGCGAAGATGTGACTATCTTATTGGTATGTAATGTCTTCGATTTGTAATATCCCTCTGTTTACAAATGCGTTTACTGACATTCTTTCATTTGCTCCTTACAGTAATCCCAAGAGGAAGGCTGAACTGACAGTGATTTCCTCTTTATACAGATCAGGAAACTGAGGCTAGGAGAGGTTATTTCTTGTCCAAAGACCATTGAGCTTCATTTGTTGTGTGATTTCTGCAGGCCCATAAGGGAAATAACTGTCACACCATTTTCCTCTCTAGTTCCCATCCTTCACATCTCCTCATGGAATTTCTGTGATGGCACAAAGTGGAAGGACAACGCAAATTGAATCATGCTGGGTTTTACCCCAGAAAGGTTTGACCTTTCTCATTTGGGGTCCAGACTCTCAAAGGCCTTATGTGGGAAGACACATTGTCTGTTAACTCAATTCCTGCTGCATCTTGACTGGCTACTTATTAAAGAAATAACAATGACACCCAGCAAAATACACATTACAAGTTAAATGTGAAAATAATAATTTTAAGTTGCTAGAAGTTAATTAGTGCAAAATAATCAATTGCATTTTTGAACTGTCATTCTACTCAGATATACATCTCCCTTAAATATTGGTCAGATCAATTAGTTAATGACTCTACAGTACTAACTGGAGGGACATGATGTAATGGAGGGACCAAGTTGCCACTTGCTAGATGTTAGACCCATAGCAAGGTATTTAATATCTCTTAGTCATTTCCCTAATTTAATAATAGACCTAGTAATGCCTAGTACTTGGGACTTCAGTGAGGATTAAATGATAGCACATGTAAAGGACTTTGTGAAATGCATCATACACAGCAGGCAATAAACAAGGACATTTAGAAGACATATTTTCTGAGGATGAATTACGATTTAAAGGGGAAATAAAAAATTCCATTAAAACATAAATGGCAGAATTACTTAAACGCATCTCTATTGTAACTATATGCAGGCATAATCCAATGGTATATTTTAGTTCTCAAAGAAAATAGAACATTGAATTACTCCTTCCATAATGGAAAGAAAACTAGATTAGGAGTCAAAAGGAGCCCCAGCTCTACTATTCAGCATCTATGTGTGTGACATTGAAGAAGCCACTGAGGTTCTTTGAAATTCCGTATCCTCATCAGTGAAATGGGATTATCTATCCTTGTACTCCTGATGCTGTCATGAAGACAAATTAGGTTCTGAAAGTGAAAGGCTTTTTAAAAACACTGTACTGTATTATTATATAAATCTATCCCTACATAGCACATTGCTTTCTTTTTCTGTTTTTAAGTTTATTTCTGAGTTGCAAAGATTATTTCCCCTTTTTGAGCTTTCTATCCAGGAGAATAGTGACTTGGGTTGATGCCATGTGTCAAGAGAAAAATGGCAGATGATTTTGAATTCACCATTTCCACATTTTTCTTTTACACTCTCCTGGGTGTGTTGATCATTCCTCTCAACTTTCCTGTATTTAAAACTGCTTTTGGCAAGAGCTAAGGGCTTTAACAGTTTGACATCAGTGCCCTTCTTGGGCTGGTACTGATGCTATAATCCTCCAAGAGCTTGTGCTCCCAGGATGTCCAGGGCAATTTTTCAGTCCCGGAAGTGACAGTCTAGATTGAATTAGCTTTGGCTCTTCTATCACTAATTAGATGGCGCAGCAGGCCTGCCTCAGGGCACAAAGACATTGATTCAGTTCCTGTAATAAGCCTAATGAAGTGCCTTCTCCATGTTGCAGGATGCTAATTCTCTAAAAATTGCCCTGAAATGTAAAGCTTAATAAATATTGGAGCCACACAATCAACTTAAAGAAAACAAGAGAAAGTTACATTGATATTTTAAAGGATATAATTAAATTCTCTCCAATCCTGGGTCTGAAAGTGATCTTGAGATATCAGATTTATGCTTCAGTTTCCATGGTGGATTTTCAGTAAACCATCCATAGAAATCAGAATCTGTTCTAAATTTATAAATGCTGGAAGTGCCACAAATGCTTTGTAACACTTCCAACTATTTAACAACCTTCCCTCTCCTCATCAGTGTGAAGTATGAATTTTATTCATAATTGAATATCATCCATTTGCTGAATATTCTCTTGATCCAAGGAACTTCCATGTTAAGTTGACAACCTGATCTGTAGAAATGAAAGAAAATTAATGGGATAATATAAAATTCTCAGTATAAATTTTATACAGTGCTATATATTTTGCAGAGAAGTTTCACATCTAGTTTCATCAGATGGAAATTGCAGTGAAGTCCATGGGGCAGGAATGATAGCTGAGGGAAACCATTAAGGAGAAGACATAAAGGAGAGATACAGGACAGAATCAACAGCATCTCAGAGTTGAAAGGAATCTTAAATTTTACCAAGTCCATCTTTTTACCCCCATAGGAATTATCTTTGTATGATAATCAGCCAGCTTCTGCTTAAACACTTCCGATGCAGAGACGTGTCTGAGGTTAGGAGGCAGCACTGTCCATCATGGAGTGCTCCATCTGCTAGAATGTCCTTTGTTATATTTAGCCCAAATCTCCTTCCTGTAACTCCTTCACTTCTGTGTTTGCCTTTGGTGACAAGACAGCATAAGTCTATTTTTTATTCATTTGACAGTTATTCAAAATATATACCCTCCACACAAATCTCAATGCTAAATAGTCCAGTTCTTTCAACTATTATCATGGGTTGATTTTCAGGTTAAGTTCTCCAGATGTGGGTTCCTCTTTGGAAATACTCTAGCGCCTTATGTTTCAAAAAGTGTTCTGTGCCCCTGGGCACTGGTATCATCTGGGAGCCTGGGAAATTCATCACCTGGGAAATGCAGACTCTCAGGCTCCACATCAGACCTACCAAGAAGAGGATTTGTATGTGCATTCAAGTTGGAGAATCACTGCTCTAGCTTGTTGGACTCTCTTAAAATACAGCAACTAGAATTATGTAAATTCTTTTAGTGTGGTCTGAGGACCACAAAATACAGTAATATTATTGACCTAGCTCTATACATTATAGTTGTATTAAAATCTCCTGAGTGCCCTTATTCTTTTTCAGCAGATGCCTTATACAGTTAGCATCTACTAAGTTTATGTGCAAGGATAAGATCTAGCTCTTTTCCATGTAAGCTGTTGCTAATCACGTTTGCTTCCTCTCACAACTGTATAAATGATATTTTGTACCTATATATGAAAATATACAAATATCATTATTAAATTTTATCCTGATAGTTGGAGCCAATCTTTCAACACTGTTGGGATAATTCTGAAACTTTATTTCATCAACCATCACATTAGCTATCTCTCTCAGCTTGTGTCTTTTTAAAAATGGATGAGCATGTCTCTAAGACACTGATAAAAATAGTGAATAAAATAGGACTAAGGGCAGAATGAAGTCAGCCACTTCTAGAAGCTTCCTTCATAGAAAACACATTAAGTTCTGCAAATGTTTGCTAGAAACCTATCATGTGTTAGAACCACTTTGCATTAGGTATGCTTGGAATACAAGGAGGAATGAGGCAACCTTCCTGCCCTTGAGCATAACCCCAGCTGATGTGAATTCTGGATCTGGAGCTCATGCAAGGACATCTCTCACCAGGGCTACAATCCCTTCCTTGGGCTGAGAATTAATGGAAGTGAGTCCATGTCTGTGTGCCCTGAGACAGGCCTGCTTTGCCACGTAATTAGTGATGAAAGAACTAAAGCTAATTCAATTTATACTCTGTCACTCTGTGGACTAAGGAATCACCCCAGACATCATGGGAACACAAGCTTTCTTTTGAAATTATAAGAAAGGATGCCCAACATCACATAATTTTAAAAGTTTTCCTGAGGAGTTCATTGAATCAAAGAGCAAATGTGACCTCCTAAAATGTATACATTGGAAGGAGATAAAACAAATTCATCAGATACAAAACACATTGCTATATCTCAGACCGATGGCATTGGTATTAAGGAGACCCTAATTTCTGAACAATTTTGTATTAGCGTGCTGATATCTTAGAATTGACCCAGCATGGAGTAAATAAGCCAAACTCAAGATCTAAAGCAAATTCAAACGAATCTTTAAAAAAATCCAGCTCTGTCTAAGGAAGACCTAAATACAATTGTAATAAAAATGACCAGTGCATTGACCATGAGGGCGTACTCTAGCCTTATTCAAATTTCAATGACCTTGGACTCTTTCCCACAGACTCCAATCAACCTGCTGTGCTCCCCAATTCGTGGGTCTTCCTGCCTTGCCCCTGGGTCCTAGCATTTTTTTTATTCAACAGCCATTCAACAAATATTTACTAAACGCCTCCTATATGAGACAGGCCCTCAAAATACTTACATTCCAGTGGGGGAGAAATAGATAAGATAATAGAGAAGTAAGTCAGTAAATAAATGGGAATTTCAGTTATTGGTACATGCAGCATAGAAAATAAAACACGGTATCACTGACAAGGATGTGCTCCTTCCCATTTGGTGGATGAGGAAGAGGGAAGGATGCTCTCTGCAAAGGGAATGGGAAGTTTCACCCTCTCATATCCAGTCTCCCCAAGACGGAAGCTTGACCCTTCCTGCCAGATACCCCCAGTTCTCCTCATCTACTTGGAGCTCAGCCAGGGGTCTGCCCTCCCTCATTTTAAACATACACCTTAAGTCTTTGACTTGGTTTGGGCATTTTGCTAATGGTACTTGCTGCTTCTTTCTTGCTCATGCCTTGTGGATTGCTTTCCTGGCTTAAGGCCTCTTTTTAAACTCACATCCCCAAGCCCTCCTCTCTAGAGCAACCGGCACTGGTCTTGCTCCTTGTCCTTTCTTTGCCCGAGTCTGGAGGAGGAGCTTTTCCTCTGGGCTGTCCTTCGTCATAGAACATATCATGCTGTATTATGGTCATTTTCATGATTGTCCTCCCCACCAGAGAGCTCTTTAAAGGCAGGTAACAAATCTCCCATTGGCAGCCCCATCGTCTGGCACAGGACATGACACATGGTAGGCCCTCAGACACTTGAGATCAGTGGCTATGAGGTTACTAAGTGGTTTCAGATTCATATTCTAACTTTACCTCATTTCACTGAGATACACTGCCATGTAGTTTTAATCTGTTTTTCCCGATATTAACCTCCAAGTGTGATTTCATGTGCTTACACTTTCACTTTGTTAGAAGTCATGGTATGTTTTACAATGTAAATTTAATCCTACTGTACTTAAAATGGCTTTGTGCAACCAGTCTTACCAGACAATACAAAATTCAGATATACTTTCTGGCACATGATCTATTTCCAATTCATCTCTAGTGGATACTTTGTGCAATTTTAAACATTTGGCAATAAATATTTGATTTTTCACATTAGAAAAGTAAAATATTTATCTCACTTTTCCCCCTAATATTTAGCATTTGCTCTCCAAGGAACCTCATGGTTTTTTGTTCGTTTGTTTGTTTTTCAAGCATTCTCCTTTGACACAGAAGAAGCCATGATCTTCCGGGAAAACCAACCTGTGAAAACAGGCAATTTTAAGCTTGGCTTAAATCTCAGAAGCAGGGACGATCTTATAAAGTTAAGTGTGTAAGTGAGAGCATAAGTCATGTGATTTGGGGAGGGAAAAAGGGTCCCCATGTATTCCCCCAAATTATGTTCCAGCCAATGATTTTTTTTTGAAATTTCATATTTAAAAAATTTTCCTGTTAAAAATGCAAATTCCCTTAAGGGTTACACATTAAGCCATGTTCCATTGAAGTTTAAGCGGCTACTATTGGACTTTTTTTTCCTGAGGAACAGTCAAAAGTTTATAAATTCCTCAGTTCTGGAGGGAGAAAGAAAGGTATAAGAAGGAACTACAGAACACAAAAGGGTCAACTGCGCAGCTCTGCAGGGCTGGCCCAGCTGGGCAGGCGCCCGGGCTAAGCCCCACAGGATGCCTCTCTCCCTATCCTTTAGCTTTCAGACGCAGCACTGCTAAATCCTTTACTAATTTTCTGGTGGCATAACACGAAACATGAGGAAATAAATCCCTTGACTCTTTTGGAATTCAGAACAAAATATCCTCAGTTTATTGATATTGAGCATGCAATTGATTTCAGCAAATAATTCATTAGCAACAGGAAAAATTACTTTATTCCACAGCAATACTAATGTCCAACTGTATATTTATATAAGTCTTTATATAAGAATCACCAAGGGTAATTTTACATTTATCTATTCAAGCTCTGGCCAGTGTTGAGTTTAACATTAAATTATTCACAGGAAATTTTTACTTTAAAGCCAGATTAGGGGGATTCCAAATTGCATGTGTTTGTCAACTACTGAATAACTCAGGTGGCTTTGAACTAGTTCTCACTGGAAATGCTGGGGGTGGGGAATGGACTAGATGAGAAGGTATCACAGACCCCAGCAGAAAAAAGAGAAAGCAAGAAGTAGATAAACAATTCAAGTGGTTAGTAGAAACTGAATACTGAGTTAGATAGCTTGGTTGTACTAATTTGGATGAAAAGTTTTATCTGGGCTGATGGTTGGAGGAAGACTAGGGATAATTAAAAGTGGTTAACATTTATTGAGTAAATACCATTCTGTGCTAAGCCCTTTCCATGCATTATCTCATTGAATTATTATAAAAATCCAAGGAAGGAAGAATTACTTTCTTTCAAATTTTAGTTTCTATTGCTACAACTTCAAGTTCACTTTGTCTAATCTACCATTATGCCTATACGGTGTATTTTCCATTTCTTCCATTGTAATTTTCACTCCAGTAATTAAATTTTGGTGTTTTATACATCTTTCATGTCTCTTAGCTTATATGGAGTACAGTCATAGTAAGTCTTTTAATGTCCTTATCTAATTCTAATACATGTGTCAGTTCTGGGTCGTTACCGATCGAATTTCCCCTTCATGATGGGTACTATTTTCCTGCATTTTTGCATGAAAATTTTTGGTTGGATGCCAGACACAGTGAATTTTATCTTGTTGAGTGCTGGATATTTTGTAATTCTATCAATATTCTTGAGCTTTGCTCTGGGATACAGTTAAGTTACTTGGAAACAGTTCCTTTTGGGTCTTGTTTCTAAGATTTATGATTAGAGCAGTGCTCAGTCTAAAGATAATTATTTCCTACTTGATATTTCTACATTGCATGTTTTTACTGCTCTTTCTTGATTTTTCAATTATACTTTTAAAAATAACATTTTATTCTTTCTCCTTTTTCATTTGCTTAATTTTCTATATGCCCAATAGAAAGTCTCAGCATCTCTGACAGAACTAAAAAAAATTCTACTTACTATTATAACATCTATCACACAGTTCCTTTTTTATATTAGAGATACCCATTTTGAAATGTTCTGTCCTGCTCTAACCTGAACTGGTTGCTTACCAGGCCTGAAGCATAGATGTCATTTTGGGATTTCTCTTCACCTCTATCTTGGGAATCACCTTCATTTCTCCTTTGTTGAATTCCTAATTTCTTTCAAATCATGTGTTTTGCTTTCTCTGTTTATTTCATGATTTTGGTAGTGAATATCCTTAAATAGTTTCCTATGAAACGTGCATGCAGAGTAAATTTTTAAGATAGTTTCTGCATGGATGTTTTTATTGTATTTGTATACTTGATGAAGACTTTGGCTCAGTATAGATTTCTAACTGGAAATAATTTTTTCTAGAGTTTCAAAAGCATAATTTCATTGCCTTCCAGTTTCTAATATGGTTTTTAAGAAATCTGATGAAATTCTGATTCCTATTATTTTCTGTGTGACCTATTTTTAAATTTATGGATGCTTTTAAGATTTTGTCTTTATCACCAATGTACAGAAACTTTCATCATCATGTGCATCTGTGTCAATCTTTTGACATCATGAAGCTTTCTTAGGAGGGGCAACTTTCAGTCTAAAAACTTATATCCAATTCTGGGAAATATTATTTTGGGAATAATTTCATCCTCTTAATCTGTGCTATTCTTGTTCTCTAGTCTTGCATGATTTAAATGATGGAATTAATTTACTATTTTGCTATGTTGAAATTCTTATTTTTATCCCTTTACTTTTTGATCAACTTTGATTTCCTTGATTTTTTCCTTTTAACTCATCTATTGGATCTTTTAAAATGTCTGCTTTTATGCTTTTCATTTCTTAGAACTTGTTATTGTTCTCTGATAATTTTTTAACTTTTTAATAGCATGTTTCATGAATACAACAGCTTCTCTTATCTCTCTCAGGATGTGAATTATAGCTTTTGTGAAGTTTACTTTGTTTTCATGCATTGCCTCTGCTTCCTACAAATTCCTTTTTTTTCCTGTTAATTTGTTTTAGGTTCTGTATTTCATATCATAGGTTTCCACAAAAGGGCAGTGACCATTGCTGCCCATTTGCATTTAAGAGAAAGGCACCAAAAAGTGGACTGAAAGCCTTGTATGCAAGGCTGTTGACGGATGGAGACTCAGCACAGATGAGTCATATGTCATAAGAGACATATTTGCATTTGACTCGGTCAATTTCCTAAAGAGAAATCCTCCAATCTCTTGCCAGAAATGGGTAAACCTGGTTCCACCATTAAGGTTTTCTTTTACTCCTTCTGTGTTCTGGATGACCAGCTCTCAGCTGTTCCTCAAGTCACAGGTCTAAACTCTCCAGAGTTAACTTTCTACCCAGGGTAAGGTAGGGAAGGAAAAGTCACTTGGCTTTTCAGGGTTGGGAAAGGAAGGCATTCAGTGTTTCATTTTTTCTTATATAGGCTTTCAAGTCACCTTCCTAGGTTTTTAGCTTCTCCTTTCACCTCACCTTCAGAGTTACCCAATGCTTTGAATTTCCAACCTTTTTCTGGGTTATGTGGAGTGAATCACTTTGCTTTTTAATAGTTTCCCTTTCTATTGACACTTAGATTTCAGTTTCTCCACTCTGCTAAATTAAAGGCCACTCATCTTTTAGCTTCTCATCATCCAAGATTTTGTGGCCATCTCTGACTAAACATGTATATTCAGTCTGCCAAGCTTAACCAGATGTCTGTACACACTTTTCTATCCTTTCAGATTGTTTGTTCCCTAAGTACAAGAACTTTGGCTTTGGATTTCTGGAGCTGAGCAAATAACTGGAATATATAAATGGTGCTCATGAAAGAAGTGAAGGAATGGATTTTAAAAAGTAAAGATTCAAAATATGAATGACTCCCTAGATGAATAGAAATTGAGGAATAATTATTGATTAGAGATTTAGCGTCCTTCTGCTGTTGATATTCACACAATTTCAGTTCATTAAATAGTTGTATTATCTCCAGTCCTCTAAATCTGGGGTCATTGCTGCCTGAGTATCAGAATCATGTAGAAAGATTTTTAAGAATAAATATTCCTGGGCTCTAACCTGGATCACTGAATTTGAATCTTTAGGCTGGAACCTTAGAAAATGTATTTTTAAAACCCTCTATGGGTCATTCTGATTCAGTTAGTAGTAGAGTTTGGAAATAAGCATCTTTCATTTTTAAAAAAAGTACAACAATGGATAACTGTTGTAACCATGATAACATCTTCATCATTATTGATCTGTCAGATCACATTAAAGTTTTGCTGTCTTGGATTTCTCTCTGACACTACTCATCAGTCATAATATTCTGTGATCTTTGCTCTCAACCAGCACCAAGTCATTGGCCTGAGCTTTGCGAACAATTACTGGATTATAATTGGACATGAACTTGTAGATGATGTGTATGGTATTCATTTTGTTGAGGTCACTCAAAATGAAATAATGGTCAACAGTCTCTTGTGAGAAGTCAATAATATGGGATTGACTTGCTTGTTTATGTTCGCCTACTTTTTAGTGGACCTAGTTTGTAAAATTTCCAGTTATGGTTATGGGTAGCTTTGAAGACAGTGTGCTCTGCAGATTATCATTAGCACCACCTGCCTCTCCATTAGCTTCTGTAGCCTAATTAGATTTCTACCATATCAAGAAATATTCAAAGAGAGCACATGGCATGGCTTCACCCTGTCTAGCCATCCACTGGGAATCAGAGTATAACAAAGTGAATTAACTCTCTGCCCTAGAAAAATCTAGGAACTGTTCGTAAGCAGTAAATATTAATTTAGAAATAGTTCCCTGAGACATAAACTCCAGTTCCTTCCTGGAAGATGCTGTAAACTTTCCCAATAATCATCACAAGTGCTAATGCCAGATGCATTATTAATAAAGCATATGCACATGTTGGGAACTTTAGAACAGTAATGTTTGGCTTAATGACCAAGCAGACTCCAATATGTAAGTGACACAGTCTCTGAACAGCTGTGCTGCATAATTCACCTTCATCTTATAATTTTGAAAGTCAAAGTCCTTGCCTCATAATCTGTTGCAAACATGAAGCAATTCCAAAAGTTTCAAAGCCCAAATCTTCCATAGAGTTTTCCTTCCTTGAAGAAGTATAATACGTTTCACTAGTGAAAACAGGTCTGAAAATTTTGGTTTTACAAATACCATAAAGTCTCACATATTCCATCAACCACACTTTTCAAGAACATTTGGAAGCTGAACTTGATGACATCAACCTCTGCTCTCAAAGGAGGTTGTTTTGCCTTTCAGAGAGCATATTAAGTGTTATAGGAAATCATAAAATTTTAAGAGTCTTGTAGAACAAAGCAAACTGACTATTAACTTATTCATCCATCCATCCATCCATCCATCCATCCATCCATCCATCCATCCATCCATCCAAGAAATATTTAGTGAGTCCCTTCCATGAGCCAGGCACTGGATTACTGAGAATGCTATGAAGAAATACAACACTGAGTAAGAGGAAAGAGGGTAATGTGTTTTAGTTTTCTAAGCTGTTCAAAGCAGATGCCAGGAAATGTGTTGGCTTTAACAACGGGGATTAGTTTACAAGCTTATAGTTTTGAGGCTGAGGCAATATGTCCAAATCAAGGCATCATCAGGTGATTGTTTCTTCCCGAAGACTGGCTGCCGGAGATTCTGTACTCCTCTGTCACATGGCAAGGCACACTGCGGCTTCTTCTGGTCTCTTCCTTTTTTTCTGGGTTTCATTGCTTTCAGCTTCTTGCTTCCCTGGCTTTCTCTCTCTTTGTCTGAGTTTCATTCCTTTATAAAGAACTCCATTAAGAAGATTAAGACTCCCCTGGTCCACACCTTAACTGAAGTAACTTTAAAAGGTCCTGCTTACAGTAGGTTTACAACCACAGGAACGGATTAGCTCTAAGAACATGATTTTCTGGGGTATATACAGTTTCAAACCACCACAACAGGGGTGGGGTGTGTGTGCTATTTTAAATAGAGAAGGCCCCTTTGATGAAGTATCATTCTAGCAGAGAATGAGGTGAGAAAGTAAGTCTTGGGAATATCTGAGGAATATGGTCCAGATAAAGGAAAGAGCAGGTTGCAAATGCCCTGAGGCAGGAGGCTGTTGGAAAGTTTGAGAAACAGCACCCAAGGCCTTCTTAGAGTATGGAAAATATATTGGATATGATTTTAAATGTGAAGGGAGGCCGTTGGAGAGTCTTAGGCAGGGGGTGACATGGTCTGACAGATTCTTAGAGGGTCACTATAACTGTTATGTGGAGTACAGATTGGGCTGGGGGCAGTGGAAGGGGAGAAGTAGAGGGATTCACAGATGCTGGGACCTTAATGCCAGAGCTAGAAATATACCAATAAGGTAGAAGCATTAGATTTTCAAAGACAGCTGATATATTAATGATTTATTGCTACATCTGTGATAGCCTCAGAAAAACCCTGTATTGCTATAATTCAGTTGTGTAAGTACTAAAAAAAATACTGTGTTTTAAAAACCAAGTCCCCCTGCCTTGCTCTAAGAAAGAGAAAGGCGGTAAGTGAAATCCTCTTAGTTTTACTGCACACTGGGCATCAGTTTTTACTTGTCCAGAGTGAGTGAGAAAGTGTTGTTTCTAAGGCAGAAAGTTTTTAAGTGTCATTGCAGAGGTTTTTAAGGAGTTGATTTTAAAAGAAATCTTCAAGGAAAAATTTTGGAGGGATAAAACTATTCCAAGTTTGCTAAAAATGGCAAAACTATTAAGAAGGTAATTTTTCCTCCTAATATCCAATTATATGAAAATATAAATATCTGTTTTATAATGCAGGTTCATGGACATAATACCCAGAAGTCTGAAATCATAAATTTGGGATGAGTTCCAGGGATCTGTATTTTTAACCTGATGCACAGAAATGAATGGTCTGCACATACTTCAAACAATTGTCTATGAATATTTTGTCTCAAAAATAGGCCTCAATAAAAAATTGACAATTATAATGTTAATTAAGATTATGAAGTTCAGATACTTATATTCTGGGTATTAGAGATGTACTCAGACTCTGTACTTTCCTAGTAACTGCATCTTCCGCCTCTTACATGATTTTTGAAGGGAAGCCATTTCCTGTAAAATGACCTTTTTCTGCTCCATCCTCCTATCTCCAGCCACAGTCAACTGGTCCAGAAGTGTGAACTTGACCCCAGGCTAATTTGCACCCTTGCCAGGACCAGAGATTTAAGCATCTTGGTTGGAGGCATATGACAGAAAATATGGGAGTTTTACAGTACATGAAGAGTTGATTAGCAGTGATAGATAAGAACAGAACTAAGGGCACATAGAACAACAGAGTCAATTTGAAAATAATCCTGACAGCATTTGATTCTGGTTCCAATTATTCCTGAAACAGTTTCATTCTTACCATGTACTTCAGTATCTGTGTTAGTGAGCAATTGCTTTGTAACAAATTAAACCATTAAAGCTTAATGGTTTAAAATAACAATACTAATTTATTATCTCTTGTGATTATTTTTTAGCTATTTTGTTGAGATATATTCATATACCACACAAACCATCCAAAATGCACATTCAGTGGATTTTGGTATAATCATAGAATTGTGCATTCATAACCATAATTAATATTAGAGCATTTTCATTACTCCAAAAAGAAAACCTCCCCACCCCTTAAGTTACCTTTCTATCCCTCTATGTATCCCCTGGGTCTTAGTTTGTCACAGGGCTGCTGATGCAAAGTAGCAGAAAAGGGTTGGCGTTTATAAAGGGGATATATTTTGGATAAAAGCTAACAGTTCAGAGGCCAAGAAATGTCCAAATCAAGGCATCAGAAGAGATATTTTCTCACCAAAGTCAGCCACTGGTGATCCTGAAGTCCTGCCACGTGGTAAAGCAAGATGGCCGCTGGACTCTGCTGAGGTCCCTGCCTTCCCCTCTAGAATCTACCTTCTCTTGGAGCTTAGCTGTGGGCCATCAGGCATATGGCTTGTCTTTTCAGCCTTTAGGTGTTTCATGGGCCCAGCCTCTTGGGGACTTCGTGCTTCAGTTTTGGCTGATAGTGACATGTCAGGATAAAAAATGGCAGCTTCCTTTTTCTCTGCATCCTTCTCTCTGTGTCTCTGTTTATATATGACCCAGCAAGAGGGTGGAGACTCAATCTGAGTCACGCCTCACTGACATAGTTCAATTCAAAAGGGTCTCACACCCACAGGAATGGATTAATTTGGAAACAATATTTGGCATTCAAGAAAGAACTTCAAACCATCACACCCTGCCACACATATCCGCTAATCTATTTTCATCTCAGTAAATTTATTTGTACTTACAATTTCTATAAATGGAGTCAAACAATATGCAGTACATTGTGTCTGGCTTCTGTCATTTATGATAATTATCTCCTTTTTTTTACAATATTGTTTGCAACAGAGTTCATTATGCTATACAGTCTCATGTTTCATCCTTTAGCTTTTCTTCTGGTGACATACACAACCCTAAACTTTCCCTTTCAAACACAATCATAGCCCCATATTGGCAATGCTAATTACGTTCACTCTAATATGCTATCACCACCTCTATCCAATTCCAAGCATTTACAATAAACCTTATTACACTTTCTGCAAACATTAAGCCACTGTTCCCCATTTGCTTTTCTCTTTCTATCTTCTGGTGACCAATCTTCTATCTATTAACTCCATGACTTTGCTCATTATATTTAGTTCATATTAGTGGGATCATACAATATTTGTTGTTTTGTGTCTGGATTGTTTCATTCAATGTAATATGCTCAAGGTTCATCCATGTTGTCATGTGCATCATGATTTCATTTCTTCTTACAGCTGCATAATATTCCATCATATGCATATACCACATTTTATTTATTCATTCATCTTTTGATGGACACCTGGGTTGTTTCCATCTTTTGGCAATTACGAATGCTGCTGCTATGAACATTGGTGTGCAAATGTCTGTGTCCCTACTTTCAGTTCTTCTGAGTGGGATAGCCAGATCGTATGGCAGCTCTATATTTAACTTCCTGAGGAACCACCAAACAGTCTTCTGCAGTGGCTGCACTATTCTACATTCCTACCAACAATGAATAAGCATTCCTATTTCTCCACGTGATCTCCAACACTTGCTGTTTGTTTTTTAAATAGTGACCATTCTACTAGGTATGAAATGATAGTGCATAGTTATGATTTGCATTTCCCTAATAGTGACATTGAACATCTTTTCATGTGTTTTGCCATTTGTATTTCCTCTTTGGGAAAACATCTATATCATGTCTTTTGCCCATTATTTAATTGGGTCATTTGTCTTTTTATCCTTGAGTTGTAGGGTCTCCTTATATGTCACTGATATTAAACCCTTATCAGATATACGGTTTCCAAATATTTTCTCCCATTGAGTAGGCTGCCTTTTCACCTTCTTGACAAAGTCCTTTGAAGTACAAAAGTGTTTAATTTACAGAAGTTCCCTCTATTAGTCTGGTAAAGGGATGCCGATGAAAAGTGCCAGAAATCTGTTGGCTTTTATATAGGGTATTTATTTGGGTAAAAGCTTATACTTACAAGGCCCTAAGGAGTCCAACTCAAGGTTGCTTTCTCACCAAAGTCAGTGGCCACATGTTGGAGCAAGATGGTCGCTAATCTCTGCGAGGGTTCAGCCTTCCCCTCTGGGCTTTCTCTCTCTCAGCTGCAGGCTGGCACAGGGCTTGTCTCTCAGG